>JAGKTI010004496.1:13110-24383 GCA_018397915.1 Birgus latro
CTTGGAGGACACAGTCGCAGAACAACATCGATAAAAATCGTTGACTTAATGTTACTTTCATTTTCACGTAGAAAGTGGTGAATATGATTTTGTTTCCCTTTGTCCTACGAAATTTCCATCACAGCTTTCCTGTGTTGCATGGTGGTGGTTCTCACTATTCCCTGTCGCCTGCAGCTGAAGGGTTTGGTGGGTGGGGGACAGTCTTCCTACTTTTCTATCCTTCTCTTTAACTAATAGAATAGCTTTGTTAGTTTTATGTTTCTCTTTAACAAACAGCCTCGAAAGGATCAATAGGTCTGTGGTTGTTTGCTTTATTTTGTATCCTCCACGTACTCTATCTTACCATTCCCATCCCCCCCTCCCTCCCCCCCCCCCTCTCTCTCTCTCTCCCAACTTCACTTATTCCTCTCCATTTCTTAACCAACCACGCTTATCCCTCTCCCCCCTCCTCTCCTCCACTACCCCACTACCTTCCCTCCCCAACCCCTCACACTTTCCACTAATTATCCTCTTCTATCCCTTTACCCATCCTCTCTCCTCTCCATTTAATCTCTTCTTTCCCTTTCCCTTCCCCCTCACCTTCTCTCTCTTCACCGATTTTTCTCCCTTATCCTGTTCCATGTAGACACGTCTTCTTACTCTCACCCCTTTTCCACTGATGCTCCTTTGTTATCTTCTCTTTCCCTCCCACCCCTCCCTTTCTCCACGTATTATCCTCCTCTACCTTCTTCCCTTCCCTCTCCACCCTTTATTCATCTTCTCTTTTTCTCTTTCTCCCGCAATTGACCTTACCTGCCCTCTCATCTTCTTCATTTAACATCTTCTATCCTTCCTCTCTCTCCATTCATTCATCTTTCCTATCCTCTTCCTCCACCAGCTCCATAACTCTCCTACGCACAATCTCTCACCTTCTTCCCATTCCCTCTTTTCCACTGATTTCCCTCTTCTTTCTTCTTCCCTCCCCACACATTACCCTGTCTTGCTTTCCGTTTTTTACTCTTTTATTTCTACCCTTTCTATCCCTCTATCCCTGTTCCTTACCTATCATTTCCTACCCTCTCTCCCTCACCTCCCCTTGCTTACCCTCTTCTCCTCTCCATTTAACCACTCTCTCGTCATCTTACCTTACCCTTCCACTCCCCCATCCTGGTTTTCCTCTTCTACCCACTTCCCTTACTCCCCCCCCATTCCAATTACTATCCTTGCCTATCTGCTCCCGTTCCTACCTCGTTCCATTCTCCTTCGCCATCAATTTCATCCTCTCTTCTCTCCCCTTCCTTTCCCCCTTCTCCATTTATTCTGATCAGTTCTCTCCATACCAACCCCTCTCACCCTCGACACATTCTCTCTTTGCTATTCTTCTCCCTCCCAGGTACATCTCTTCCTCCCAGTTACATCTCTCCTCTGAACCTTCCCTATCTCCTCCTTTCCCACTTCCCTCTCCATTTATTCTTTTCTCCTCTCCTCCCCTCAAAATTCTCTCTACTTTTGTCTTCTCTCTCCCCTCCCTCTCTCCACTTCTCTCCCCCCTACCTCTCCTCCCCTTCCCCCTCCTGGTTCAATCTACCCTGCTGTCATCTCCCCATTACCATCATCCAACATTATGACTTCCTCTTTCTTTAAGTCAACACCACCAGCCCTCATCTCGCAGCAGCTCATTCTTTTTTTCCCTCATTCTCCCCTCCCTCCCCTCCTCCCTCTTGCTCCACTTACTCTTAATTTCTTCCTTCCCGTCTTATATATTAATTCTTTAGAGTTCATTTAAAACAAGTTCCAGATTTGGTCCCAGTATTTTTCTTCAGTCTTCACACCTCCCTTTGTTCTGTTTTCTCTTCGTTTTCCTTCCATTTTTTCTTTATTTTATTCTTTGTTAACCATACCTTGTAAGCTCCAGTGCTCTGGGGAAAGACGCCACTGATAGCCGAGCAGAAACGACTGAAATATAACAAATAAACATAAATCAACAAATACAGGATGAAAGAGCCACCCATGGCAAAAAAGAGCAATAGTAGGTGGCAGCGTTTTTCCTTCCATATGTCCTTGTATTTCCTTCAGTCTCCCTGCCTCTCACTTTTCTTTCCCTATCTTCTCTTGTTACCTCGCCCGGACGGAGTCCGCGAGATATTATTTTTGGTCGTTTGTTTGTTTGTTAGCAACATTACGGAGAAATCGCTGACTGAAATTACATGAAACTTTCAGGATATGTGGGCACTGTTCACAAAAGAAAGTTATTAAATTTTGGAGGTAATCGAGTGACCGTGCAGGTCAAAATCTGGGTCACGGATTTTCAGAGGGCTATAACTTGAAAACGGTTGAAGATAGAGATATTTACTATTAGGAACATACAGGAAGTCGCAATATGGGCTTTCATTTGGCACCAAGACCTTTGACCTTGAATGACCCTGAAAGGTCAACCTGAAGGTGACGGATATTTAGGGGGTTATAACTCGAAACTGGTTGAAGACAGATATTTACTATTATCAGCGTATAGGAAATCCCATATGGGTTTTAAATTGGTACCTTGACCTCTGACCGTCAGTGACCCCTTATGTCAAACTCAAGGTCACGCATATTCAGGTGGCTATAACTCGAAACTCGTTGAGGATAGAGATATTTACTATTACCAAGATAGGAAGTCTCATATGGGCTTTCACTTGGCAGCATATCTTTGACATTGAGTGACCTTGAAAGGTCAAATGCATGATCACAGATTTTCAGAGGGTTTAACTTGAAGACATTTGCGCCATTGCCTTAGACTTTTATTGTCCACTGACCCTAATAATGGCAGAAACGAGACAGCATTTAATAGCAATAAAATAACTGCCGTCGGGCGAGGTTGGCTGTGCTCGGCACCACTTATTAATTTTCTTCCTTATATTTCTGTATTTTTCTTTAGCCTCTTGCGCAACTTTCTTCCAGCTCCTCTTCGTTCATATTCTTTCGTTTATCTCAGCATTCTTTCATGTCTCCCTCCACCTTGCTCTATCGAACTTCGTATCTTCTCTTTTCTTATCACTTCCTCAGTCATCTTTTCTTCAGTCTCTCCTTCCACCTCTCTTCATCTTCTTGTTGATGCCTCTTTTCTTCCTTTAGCTATTGTGACCTTCAGTCCACCATTCTCTTCTCGCTGCATCTTCGTTTTTTCTCTCTTTTATTTCAATTTACTTGAATTATATTTACAGACTTCCCCTCTTGCATGAATCCTGATCTTGTCTTTCTTGTGGTCAGGAGGGATAGACTGAAATGATGAGCATGTGGAGAGGACGGAGGATGACAACTGGGTGTGGAGGATGAGAGGTGTGAACACTGAGAGTAGAGTTCCGAGAGGCAGACCGAAAAAGACCTGGGACAAGGCCATAGAGTATGACCTCAGGGATAAAGACTGAATAGGGAGGCTACTAGAGATCGAGCCGCGTGGAAAGCCACCATCAGGTGACCAAGGCCAAAGCATACAAACATGGTGGAGCCTTCATAAACGAATGAAACGAACGAATTCCTGAATTACCTTTTATTCTTCCCCTTCTTGCTCTTTATTGCCTCCGCTAACGAAGTTGGAGAAGGTTATGTATTTTTTTTTTTTTAATGTATCCGACTCTGGTCATAGGTTTCACAGCTTGCTCTCAAGGCCCAGTAGTCCTCCACCTTACCAAACACCTCTACATGTCATCAATTCGGAGCTAACACTCACCGTTCATATTGAATACTTGCTAGGGCTGTCTCATAATTATGGGACTGGTGTATTGGTATTAGCGTTTTTTTTTTTTCTGTGACATCTCGGCGGGTCTTTTGGTAGATCAGTAAAGTCTGCTTTTTTGAAATTAAATTCCTTAAACTGTTCCTTGCCCCAGCGCGGATTTAAACCTGGGTCTCCTATGTCTGTCTGTTTGTTTGTTTGTCCACAAGATATCTCCAAAAGTTCTCAATGAATTTAAATGAAATTTTGTGGAAGCATGGGCAATGGACCAAGAAACTGATTAAATTTGGGGCGGATCCGGGTCCAGATCCGGAATATCCCGCACAATATCTCCAAAAGTGCTCAGTGAATTTCAATGATATTTTGTGAAAAGGTGGGCCATGGGCCAAGAACTGATTAAATTTTGGGGCGGATCCTGATCCTGATCCTGATCTTATGTATCCCGTACAATATCTCCGGATGTTTTCAATGAACTTCAATAAAATTTTGTGGAAGAGTGGGCCATGGGTCAAGGAATAACTGATTAAATTTTGTGGCGGATCCGGATCCTATGTGCAGTACAGTATCTCCACGGATCCGGATCCTTTTTCATGGCAATGGCACTGGCAGAGGTATGCTCTCTTCTGGTTCTTTCCAATTCTCTTCTGTATTTTGGCCTTTTTTACCTTTTATCCTAATATATTTCTTCAGTCTCCCCTCTCCTCCCTCTTGCTTCATCTTCTCACTGTGTCTCTTCTTTCCTTCATAACAATATTTTCTTTACACTTCTCCCACGCCTTCTTGCTTTATCCTAGTTTATGTCTTCATTTCTTCTTTTCCTTCAGTCATATTCTTGTAGTTGTCACTCTCGTATTATTATTTTGCTTCTGTTCATCCATGTTTTTATTTTTGTATCCCAGTTTTATCCCTTTTTTTTTTTTTTTCATTTGTAAGTGGTGTCGACCATCATCATCATCTCACATGATGTAGTGCTGCCTACTTCTTCCTAAACCATTATCATTTTTTTTTTTTAATGTCTGTTCTCCTTTCTTCGTATTTCTCCTATCCCTACTGTCATTTTTTAATACTCCTCTTTCCACTTTAGCTGACTCTACTTTGATTGACAAGCCTAATGGTTTCCTGTAACCCAGGAAGCCATTTACATCTCTGAGTGGTAATCATCTAACTAAATAAAGGAGTGACGTGAATCATACTTGGTGCCTCTGTTAACTGGGTGGAGAGAGATAACTGCGGCGTCCGTCCAGAAGCCAAACCTCCACACTCTTCTCGGCGCCTCGGTGTGGAGAGGTGCTGTCCACTGCAAGGGAACATCGGTTCTCTGCACGGGACGGCCCTGCAGGGGCGACTGCATGCTTGAAGTTGACGGGCTTGCTCGACCAGACAGACTGGGGCTACTCGACAACAACAACCCCTTCCACTTTTCACGGTCTTATTTTTCCCTTCCTCATTTGTCTATCCCTCTTTTTTGTTTTTTCATATCTCCTCTCTCCCTCCTATACCGACCTCAAAAATATCGTTCCTGTCTCTTTTATTTCTTTATTCCCTCTACTGTTTTCAAGTTTCCCTTTATCCATATATTTTTCCTTCTCGTATTATTCTTTTTTTGCTTCATTCCTGTATCCATTTATTATAAATATACTGTCGCTTCCATTTCTTATTGTTTCCTTCTTGATATTCCTGTCTTTCTTTTCGTTCCTTATCCTTCCCTTCCATACCACATCCTTTCCTTCTCTACCTACTGTTTCATTTGTTTATTCTTTGTACGTTTTGTTTACCCTGTCTCTTCTTACATCTCACTTTACATTACTTCATCATTTTCCAGATTTCATCTTTGGTTCAGTTATTTCCTTTATTTTCAACGTCCTTCATTCATTCAGTCTTTTATTTTTCATGCCAGCCTTTTCCTTGTCTTTCCCTCTTTCATCAGTGGTTCAGCTTTTAGCTCTCATCATTTAACAGTCGCCAGTCTTCCTTAATCCTGAATTTATTCCTACACCCTTTTTATTCGCTGTGTTCTTCTGTTCTTCTAGCACTGTATTCTTCCTTCTTTCACTTTACAATTCCTCTTTTCTTTTTCTTTCTTTTTCACTTACCAACATGCTCCTTAACAATTCTTCTAAAACTTAAATTTTCTCCATTCCGTCTCGTTCGCCTCTTGGTTCACTCGTTCCTATAATTGCCTACGTCGTAGAAAGCAGGGCACCCTATAATGGAGTGATGAGTAGCTACTTTCGTAGTAGTACAGTAGTAGTAGTAACAGTAGCAGTAGTAGTAGTAGTTTTATTATTATTAAAAACTCCACACATTGAGGTAGTTGGCCATGTGGAGAGGATGGAGAGCGAGAGACTGACGAGGAGAGTATATGTGAGTGAGGTGGAGGGGAGAAGGGGGAGGGGGAGGCCAAGGATGAGGTGAAGCGATGGTGTGGAGAGGTATATGAGAGAGGGGGGGTGTGAGCTGGGAGGAGGGCAGTGAAATGGCGAGGTACAGGGCGACATAGAGGCGATTTGTTTGTGGCCACCCCTTACGGGATTAAGGAGTCTGGCAACAGATAGACAGATAGAAGAACTCCACATTCTGCAGAGTGCATGTTCTAGGAGGTTGGTGTTTCAAGAATGTTCGATACAGACTTTAAATTTTCAGGAGCGATGTATCTTGATTGCAGGCTTCTTTTGGCACATTCTGTTTTTTCCCAGCACTCTCACCGCACTAGCGCCCTCTATATTATTTTTTCAACTTCGCTCCCTTGAGCAGCAAAAGACTGAATCGATTGTTTTGCAAATGTTCCAGTATGCTGTTACCAACATGTGCTAGTATTCCTGGGTATTGATACTGAGATCCAACAAATACTTTTTGAGATACAGAGGAAAATCAAAACGGCCGCCTCATGCCTGAAAGTGCTAAATCGGAAAATATTTGGCCGATTTTGACCAAACGGTGGAAATGTAGTGGGTCATGAGAGAGCACGATTTGCCTAGTATGAATGGTCTTGACCTTGATCTCAAGGTCACAGGTCAAAATCTGCAAAAAATTTTAAGTCATACCAAAAGCCCCTTAATATTAGGTCTACAATGATGAAAGCATTTTCATCTGGAATATGGAGATCTTTGAATATTGCTTCAGCAATTTCAGCATTCCAGTTATTATTATTATTATTATTATTATTAGCATCATCATCATCATCATCATCATCATCATCATCACCACCATTATTATTATTATTATTACTATTGGTATTATTATTATTATTATTATTGTTATTTTACCACTCGCTTAAAGGCCGCATTCGGCGACCCTTCTGCTCGATGTCAAGAGGCCAGAAATGAGTCCTAACTCTGGAATCGGTGGCCCGATTGGACTGGATTTTGTTTTATTCTTCATGCTACAGCATTTTAACGGTATCTTGCTATAACAAAAGTTGCACTACACTTGCAGTTTTGGGTGGGTTACGGTCACAAACGGACAAACCAAACCAACAAACATACAGAAATCGGATCATTATGATGTAGATTATTATTACTCTTATTTTTCTTATTATTATTAGTGAGAGTAGTATCACAATAGTAGCTGTAGCAGTAGTAGTTGTAGTAGTAGTAGTAGTAGTAGTAGTAGTAGTAGTAGTAGTAGTAGTTGTAGTAGGAATGTTTGTTGTTGTTGTTGTTGATGCTGATGTTAATGATGCTCTTGTTGCTTTCTTTGTATTGCTTCCTTTAAATTACTCGTATGCCTTTCATCCTTTTCCCCTTTCTCTTATAATTCCTTTCCTTTGCTTTTTTTTTTTTTATCTCCTTGATAATTTCCCCCCTTATCCCTTTCTCATATCGTACATTCGTTCCTATTCCTGTTTTTAATTTCTTTCCCTTCCTTTCAACAAGATAACCATAATTCCCTGCTTATACCCAGTCTTTATCCTAGGCACTTCATTTCCTCTCTCTCTCTCTCTCTCTCTCAATGAGGAACCCTTATTAAAAGTTGCAACCACTTGGCGGGAGATCATACACCATTCAAAGATCACAGTTTAATTCCATTACTCTCAGGCTTTTCCGAGTTTCTTACTTCACCTGCTTATTGACCCGAAGTTACCTGTCCTCACTCATTGTCCTTACTCACCTGCCCTCAATTACCTGTCCTCACTCACTGCCCTTACTCACCTGTCTTCAGTACCTGTCCTCACTCACTGTCCTTACTCACCTGTCTTCAATACCTGTCTTTCCTCACTGCCCTCACCCGCCTGCCATCACTTACCTATCCTTAGGCACCGATTTCGATCATGTTGCTCCTCCTTCTACTCTAAGTGGCCTCCATCGTTTGAGCCAGCAGCTTGTGAGTCTGCCAATACTCCTGAACTGGTTTTAATCCCACCCGAAGATGAACATGTGACTGCTGCAGCGACACATACAGAACATACATACAGTTCGTACGTGTATGTACATGTGCTGTAAACTACCATCAGCCACGTCATTTAGTCATCTATCGCTGCTTACATTCCTTTCACTCACTTGCCCCTTATTCAGCCTTATTCATCAATCACTCATCCCCCCCTGCATATCGCCATCTAAATTTTTTATCTTACTCCTCATACATCATTCCGTTATTCACTAGTCTTACTCACACACGCTTCACTTACCCTCTTCCATGACTCACATTTCCTAACACTCCTGTCCCTAACTTAGCTGTCTCTCTCTCTCTCTCTCTCTCTCTCTCTCTCTCTCTCACTCTCTCTCCCTCTCTCTCTCCCTCAAGTCATGCTCAAAATTATTCTTTTTACTTCTCATCCACTAATCCATCATTCGCTCACGTTCACTCATTTGCGCCCTCCTCTTCCTTTCATCGCTGCTCCCTCCACTTCCCTATTGCTTTCTCCACTCACCCATTACCTGTTGTTAGCGTCTCTTCCTTCATACTACTTCCTCTATGCCATCTACCCTTTCACCCCCGTCACTACACTCTTACCCTTTACATTAGCTTCTCTTCTTTACTCGTCTATTTTCCCCCCCTTTTCTCCTATTCTCTTTCTTTCCTTTTTCTTCCTATCTTCCCATTTCCTTTTACTCATATCATCTCCTCTTTCTCCTCCTACTTCCCTTTCTCTTCTCCTTCTTTGCCCCTTGTCTTCCATTCTCTTCCTCCTTGGTCTTCTTTTCCCCATTCCTATTCTCTTCCTCTTCCTAATTTTTCTTCCCTATCATTCCTCGTCCTCCCTTTTTCTTCTTCTTTTTCTCTTTCTCTGTTTCTTCTCATTAAACCTCTTTTTTTTCTGTTTCCATCTCTCCTTCCCTTCACTCCTCTTGCTCTTATTCCTTCTGCGTATTTCCATTTTACTTTTTCTTCGCTTTCCATTTTTAATTCAACCATTCTGTTCTCTGCCCCATTTTCATTTTTCCCTCCTCCTCCTCCTCTTCTTCTTCCTCCCTTTTCACTTTTTTTCCTGTCTTGTCTCTTCGTACCTCTTCTCCTTCTTTCCCTTTCTTCCTCTTCTCTTCCTTCTCTTTCTCGTCTCTGCTCCTGTTTATTTCTTCCCTGTCTCCTATAGGTTTGTGTTCTCTTGTTCACTGTCTCTTGTCTGTCTGCCTGTTTCTCCCATCCTACATCGTCTATTTTTCCCTTTCTTTTTCTTCCTCCCTCTCTTTTCCTCCCGCCTCCACGTTCCCCCCCCCCCCTCTCTTATGTTCTCCTGTTCTCATTTTCCTCCTCTTTCGCATCTTCTTCCTCTTAGTTTTTCTCCTTTTTTCTCTTCATCTTCCGTCTCTCCTGCTTTTCCCCTTTTCCTTTTTTTCTCTTCCTTCTCTGTTTCTGCTTTCTTCCTCCTCTCTTTCTTTTTTCCTTCTTTTTCCTTGTTTTCCATTTCCTTTTTCCTCTTCTTCTGCTGTATTTTTCATTACTCTCTTGTAATTCTCCCTCTTCTGCCTAAGTTTTTTCCTCGCTTTCTCTCTCGACTATCTTCTGTTCCTTTACTTTCTCTTCCCCCCTCTATCTCCTCTTGTTTCCTGTCTTCTCTCTTGTTCTTTACTAATTTCTGTCAGTGTGATCAATATCCTTTCTCTTTCTTCTTGACCTTTTACTTTTCTGTTCCACCTTTCACCGTTGTTTTCTCATTCTTTCGTTACCTTCTTCCTTCTCTTCTTTTTTCCCTTCCCTGTCTTCTCTGTTTCGCTTCTCTTCTGTTATTTTTCTCCTCCTTTCCCTCCTTGTTCCTCCTTCAATATCTTCCCCTCCACTTAATCCTCCCCTTCTGTGTTATTTCCTCTTTTTCGTATTTTCTCCTTCGATCTCCATTTTCCTCATATTTTTCTCTTTTCCTCCTTTTCCATATCCTTCTCTTGCCTTGTTTCTTTCTCTCCTCAGGTTTCTTCCCCTTTTTCATCTCCCTTTTCCTCCCTCTGTTCCTCTCCTCTTTTCGTTCTCCTCCACCTCTCTATTTCTTTCTGCTCCCCATCCTTTTTATACCCCCTCTTTTTTTCTTCATTTTGTCTCTTTTCTTCTCCTGTCTTTATCAGTTGCTTCACATTCTTCTTCGTATTCCTTCTTCGTATTCCCTTTATTGTGTTTTTGTGTTTGTTCTCTTATCATACTCTTCCTGTTTTTGCTGTTTTTATTCTCACATTCTTTTCTTCCTCCTTCTTTTCCTTTCCTTTCCCCGTCTTCCTTTTCTCTCCCCTCTTTTCCACAGTGCATCGGCTCCTCCAGCACTTTCTCTCCTCTCTCCCACCACTTGTCCTTCTTTCTTCTTCCACTTTCTCTCCTCCTTCTCCACTTCTTCCTCCTTCTCCTTTTCCTCCTCGTCCCTTCACTTTCTTTCCTGTCTCCCACCTCCCTTTCTCTCACTTTCTTTCCTGTCTCTCATCTTCCTTCCCCTCCTCATTTTCCTCCTCCTCCTCCTCGTCTTCTCCTCCTACCAACATATTCTTTCCTCTCTTTCTCACCTCTTTTCCCTCCTTTTCAACTTTCATTCTCATCCCTTCCTCTTTCCTCTTCTTCCTCCTCCTCTGCTACCTCTCCCTTTTATTTCTTCCTTTTCCTCCTCCCTTTACAGCGCTGTGGCTGAGTAGTTAGCGTCGCTGACTGCAAAGCTGTCTGCCCGTTAGCGCCAGGGTTCCAATCTTGATGCGGGGAGATGACGAAACTCGACTTTTTATGGGTTTGTAAGTAAACTGAGTACAAAGGGTAAAACGTAGGAGAGGTAGCTGTGATAACCTGGATGATGCAGTGACAATGTATCCCAGGACACTGGGTGAAAAGCCCGTCACAGGCTCAAAGGCCCAAGTTACGGAGATGAGCACCGCGGCTACGGTCCTGATGGCGGATGCTCCCACTGTACTCTTACCTGTACTCCTTCCTTTCTTTCTCCTCTTCGTGCTTCTTCGTCTTCTCCCTCTTGTTTTTCAGTTTCTCTCGCGCGAAATAAAGTCCTCTCTTCTCCCCTTTCCTCTTCCCTCTCCTCCTCTTCCTTCTCCTCCTCCTCCTCTTTCTTCTCTTCGCCTTCATTATTCTTCCTTTTTCCCCCTTTCTTCACCTTTCATTTTCCTCTACTGTCTTTCCACCCTTCATCTCCGTTTTTCTTCTAACTGCTTCTTCCTCA
>JAGKTI010004496.1:39403-50250 GCA_018397915.1 Birgus latro
TGTGTGTGTGTGTGTGTGTGTGTGTGTATGAACAATCTATCTATCTGTCTATCTATCTATCTGTGTGTACGTGTGTGTGTGTGTGTGTGTGTGTGTGTGTGTGTGTGAACAAAATAATTACACTCAGTGACGAGATTTACAAATACAGGTGCTTGATCTTGCTTCCCCTATTTTAACTAAACGCGTTCGGTGATGGCCAAATAAAATATCAAACGTTTCGATTGCCTGTAATAGTAATTAGTAAGACAGTAAGAAGAGTGTGGATACGAAATATGGAAGAAATTTGAGTGTAAAATGGAGGGGATGTAGGAAACTGTTCTGGAAGGAGATGAGAGTAAGACAGGGCGTTGAATAAGGTGGTAGAGGAATAAAAGATAAAAATGGCAGACTGCTTGTGGAGGGAGAAAATGTGAGGGAGGCGGTGGCTCAGTGTGTAGAGAGGTGGCCTGCTGGCCTACCGGACCCAGCTTCAAATCCCCACTGGGAGAGGGAACAGTTTAAGGATTTGAAATTCATAAAATCAGACATTACTGATCTACCAGAAGACCCACCGACATGTAAAAGTACTCCCGCTTAAACCACTACGCCAGTCCTATATGAGGCAGCAGTAGAATGTATTCAACATGGAAGGTGCGTGTTAGCGCCAAAGTGGTGACATGTTGAGGTGTATGGAATGTGGGGGGACTACTGGGTCTTGGGAGCAGGCTGTGAGGCCTATGCCCAGAGTCGCACACATTAAAAAAAAAAAAAAAAGATAGAGAGAACACTTTACAGAATTGTTAAACACAGAGAATGAATGTAACGCTAGTATAAGTGGCTGGGGAGTGGCTGGGGGAAGGAGGGTGATTAGAAGAGAGGAAGAGATCAGTAGGGTGGAAGTAATGGAAGCAATGAAGAAAGTCAGAATGGGGGAAAGACCAGGGAATTGATGGAATGTGTGGTGAAATGCTGAAGCACTAGGAATATATAACAGTAGAATGGATATGGAAGGTGTGCAGAATGGCCTTGGAGGAAGGTAGAGTCCCTGAGGAATGGAGGTCAGGTATAATTATTTTCCTACACAAAGGAAAAGGGGAAGGAGAAGTGTATGGTATTCATAGGGGCATTTTGTCTTCTTATTGGAACAGGAAACGAATATCGTAGAACATTTATTGACTGAGTTTGGGAAATAGCAAAGGAATCAGGTGGAGAAGAACAAGGAGGTTTCAGGAATTAAGGGGAGAGGTTGAGTAGATCACATATCATCGTAAGGTGTTTAGAGAAGGGAAAGAAGTTGTATGATGCCTTCATGGATTTGGAGAAAACATATGGCAGAGTGGACAGACAAAGAATGTGGAAAGTATAAAAAAATATATGGAGTAAGTGGGAAGTGGCTGAATGCTGCGAAGATTATGTACGAGTATGAGGTCGCTAGGGCTGCATTGCATGTGGATGGTGAACTGAGTGAATTTTTTTTTATCTGAATGTTGGATTGAAACAGGGATGTGTCATGTCGCCATGGCAGTTAAATTTGTATAATGATGGAGTTTTCAGAAATACAAAGTAGGGCAGTGGATGTTGGAACGGCCCATATGAGAGAGGGCAGCGTTTGGAAACTTCCTCCTTTGTTGTTTGAATATGATACTGTATTGTTAAGTAGAGAAGAAGCGGATCTGCAAGACTTGGTGAATAGATATGGGAAAGTATGTAAGAAACGGAATTTAAAGGTGAATGTAGGGAAGCGCAAAGTTGTGGTCTTTGAGAGAAATGAAGTCACTGAATGCACAATGAGGCTCGGTAGTGAGGAAATGGAGAATGCTAGTGCATTTAAGTACTTGAGTGGTGTGAGGAGTAAAGATGAAAGTTTGGAGGAAGCAGTGCTTGACACGGTACAGCTGGGAGGAAAGGTTGCTGGTTCACTGAATGCAGTGATAAGAAATAGGGAAGTGAGGATGGAAGTGAAAAAGTCGCTGCATGACAGCATTATGATCTCCATTCTTACACCTTGTTGGGAGGACACAAGTCAAGAGTGAGAGCATTTGAAAATATGTTATCTGAAAGAAGAATGTGGAGTTACATGGAGAAACAGACTACAAATGAGGAAGTGAAGGAGCGTTGTAGTGTGCATGTGGATGTGATGGAAAGAGTTAGAGATGTTTGAGGTAGTGTGGCCAAGTGGAGAGGATGGAGAGTGAGAGTCTAACGAGGAAGATGTACGTGAGTGAGGTGGAGGGGGGGGAGGGAGGGGGAAGACCAGGGAATGAGATGGAGGGATGGAACAGAGAGGTATATGAGAGATAAAGGTGTAAGTTGGGGGGAGGGCAGAGAAATGGCACGTGACACGGCAACGTGGAGATTATTTGTTTTTGGCAACCCCTTACGTGATGAACATGTCTGGCTGCCTCGGGAAGTGCAAATTTATAAATGAAGTTTATTGCACTGTGTACGCAGGTTTATGGGTTTACACTTACCTCGCAGAAAGAAAGAGTTTTTATTCTGGACCGATGCTAGCCCTCAAGATCAGTAAACAATAAAGCGTCATGACAGGTACGACGAGAATGGCTTGTGCTTGGAATTCATAATGCCGACCATCCTCCTGCTCGTGCTTGTGTGTGTGTGTGTGTGTGTGTGTGTGTGTGTGTGTGTGTGTGTGTGCATGATGTATTGGCATGTAAAAGTTTTAGAGTGCAATTTCCTTCAGTCGTGTGGCCTAGTATCTCCTCAAATTGTCGGTGTTTCCCTTCCATCACACGGCTATTCATCCACTCTTAACCACCAAAAGCACATCCAGTTTTTTAGCTTTTTAACCACTTCACTCCAATGAAACTTTTCTGTGTGTGTTTCTTGCATCCTACTGACGATTTTATTTTATTCACTCTATTATAGACTTTTCGGACTGGAAGTATTAGGTATAGCCATCATTAACTCCTACTGCGCATAGATCTTTACTGAGTCTAATAAATTCATCTGTACTCCTAAGCGGCAAGAATAAACTACAATTCAGCGTCATCGTACTAAAGCGGTAAATGGCTGGGCGATAACCATTTTTTTCCTCTCACAGCTATGTGGTCTCTGCTTTCGTTGTATATATTTTTTCCACCTCTTCCGCCCCCATCCCCTCCTCGCCGTGTGCTTCCTTCCACGTCGTGTTTTGCAGTTCCCCCTCTCTCCCCCCCTCCCCTCGGCTTTAACTATGGGGTTGCGGCTGGTAAGTGGCGAGCTGGAAGGGCGAATTTCGGCAGGTAGAGTGATCACAGGGGGAGAATTTATAAAGAGTCCTAACTAATTGAAAAGTCTCTGTAACGGTTATGTATTGGAACTCGTTTTGTGCGGTGATATTATTTCATTTCGATAATCACTGTAGTTTAGGTGTGAGCTGTATGGTTCCTGGATGAGTGAAGACGAGAGAATAAACACGAAATCACTGCACACAACTTACGATTAGGGAACTTTATAAATATAGCCCCATATCTTGCTTGGGGCTTGTTGTGGTATGGGGGGGTGAAGTGGAGGGGAGGGGAAAGGGAGGGAAATGAAGGGGGAGGGGCAATAGAAATGGAGGGGGAGGAAAAAAAAACAATGGAGGAATGGAGAGAGGAAACATGGGGAGGGAAACGGAAGGTGTGAGGTAGGAGGAAAGGAGAAAAGGAAAGAGAGGGAAATGGAAAAGGAAAAACATGAGGAAATACAGGAAATGAGGAGCGAGAGGGGAAGGAGAAAGATGGGTTAGGAAATGGTGGGAATGGAAGAGATGGAGGAATGGAGGGAAATGGAAACGGAAGAATAAGAGGAAGTGAGGAGAAAAGGCAGAAAAAAAGGAAGCAAGGGATGGGAAATGGAAGGAAAGCGGCAGGAGTACTGAAGGGGGAGATGCGAGAGAGAGAAATGGGGGGAAAGACAATAAAAAGGATGGGGGAGGGGCGAGGGAAAAGGATGGAATGGAGGGTGGGGAAAGAAAGAGGAAAGCTAGGGACAAGAGAAGAGGAGAGGGAGATTCAGGGGTGGTGTACAAAGATAGCAAAGGTGAGCAAACAGCAACAGACTTAATGGTCCTTTCGGGACTGTTTGTTAAAGAAAAGACTGCTACTACGATATTCAATTCTGTGAGATGAAGATAAGATGGCAAAGCAAAGTGGCTGCCCCTTCCCTCCCTTTACCACACTCTTCAGCCGAAACCGGCAGGAGAGTGAGAAGGACCACCATATGGCATAGAAAAATCGAAGGAAAATTTCATAGGAAATATAAAAAAAAAACTTTATTCCACGGTACCTTAATATAGATAAATTACATTATCTGATAAGAACATTACATTTCAGCTTCATTCTCCAAGATATGATTAGTCATATTTTTTAGATTATTCAGCCATGAGCACATCTAACTGGGGATTCGAAGCCAGATTCTTATCCAAACGAATAGTGTTGTTACTGTATTGCAGTCTACCACATTTCAAGGCTGCTTATTCTATATGTTGACAAAATTCTGTTGAAGAAAATTATTTTTCGTTGCCGATGATTCTATATTCATTTTCTTTATAGTAGTGTGACTGGTCTGTTGTGAAGTACTGATCGACTCCCATATTGTCATGTTCCTTAAAAATTATGTTTAGCTGAATCAGATCTCCTCATAATCTGCTCCTTGTTAAGTTCAGTAGCTTTTGTTCTTCCGACTCTTCCTCATATTTTTGTTCATCAATTTGGGAATTGTTTTTGCAACTCTGTTGCACTGTCTCTAGTTTCTCCATATCCTTCTTGCAAAAATGTGCCCCAAACTGAATTCAGTATTCCAGGCGGGGACATATTAAAGAATTATGCGAGGTGAGAACAGTATCCTCCAGTGTGAATTCAATTTCACTGTCCATAAATCCATGTTGCTTCTTTGCTTTATTGCTTCTGTGCACTGTGGACATGGTTTCTGGTAATTTGTTATTATTTCCAGTGCTTATCTTGGATCACATTTTAGAGCTGAATATTATTCAAAATGTCCATTTTTTTTTTCATTTTTACTCCCAGTCTTAAGAAATTTGCTTAAACTTTGTCAAAATTATAATCTGTCTGCCACATTTGAGATCAGTAAAATAAAATGTCATTATCTCTCTGCATCATTAGCATGTGTTCGGATGAACTTGCTCTGTCACTGATTTTTGTATCACTAGCAGATTTGGAGATTTTACAACATAAATTTTAATCAATATCCTCAATATCAATTAGAAATAGTACAGAATCCAGAACAGAACTCTGGTACTCCGCTTGTAAAATTTATAGTATGATTTCTTCCCATTAATTGCAATTCTGTGTTTACATTCCATAAGCCAGTTTTCAGTCCATCTTTGCATACGGCCTCTGACACCATAGACTAAGTTTCTCAAGAAGTCCTTCATGGGAAACATTATCAAATGCTTTCTGGAACTCGAGATAGATTACATCAATAGATATGGTGTCATCATATGTACCAATATCAGTTATAAAGTCAAAAGAGATTAGTAAGACATAACTGATTGTTCCAGGACCTGTACTGTGTCTTCAATGAGATTCTTTTGTTCTAAATGCTTAAATGTTTTATCTCTAATTATGGTTTTCAAAAACTTGCGTGCAGCTGATGTTAAGCTAACTGGATGATAAATTATGGGTTGTGGTTTACTGTCTCATATTGAGCACTGAAACTGAATTACAAGTTTCTAGTCACGTGGTAAAGCAACTTTCGAAAATGCAGAGGAATTGAGGGTTTCTGACCCCCTCATATATAAATTGAGGGTTTCTGACCCCCTCATATATAATGAAGACCCATGGAAATAGACTATGCAGGAGGACCCACCGTGGGTTATAAGATATATTAATTATTGCTGTGAGGGATATGTTTATTTTACATAAATGATCATTCAGAAAATGAATAAAAGTGCAGCCTTAATTTTGTTAATTTTAAAAGGAGATATACAGTAATAATAAACTAACAACCTATTAACAATGTTCATTACATTGAGAAGAAGATTCAAGTTGCTAAGTCTGTAATATGTCCCAAAGCTTATCCCATAGTGGATTTTAGCTACCATAGCTTCAATCTGGGGTATCGCATTGTGTTATGGAGACACTTGAAATATGCCGACTTCATTCATCAGTTTCTACATCTCATTTTCAAGAGAATTTATAAAAAAAAACTTCCTTGGAGTTCACCATTAAGGGCAGACTTTGCAGATGACACTCGTCATACTTATTTTGTTTTAAAAATGTCTATGTTATTGGGAATACTGCCTCTTGAACCACCTAATAGTGCTCTGGTATTCATTACCCATTGCATAAGGCCACATATTGGCCTTATTTCAAATATAATTGTCAAAGGAGGCTTACAGCACCCATCTGTGAATTCTCACTCTGCTCTCCTCCACCCCATCCCCATTAGAAGAACGCCATTGCCAAAGGTAATGATCTCGATCTCCATACACCAACCTATTTTAAACATTGTCGTACAGTGCTACGTCTTGGTGAAATTCTGAATGCTAGAGCTAAAAGTCTCGAAATATTATTACACTTGCTTAAAAAATCTTGGAGACAATTTGTCTAGTGCTGACCTTAAGTTTATCGGTCGCAAATTGTACCTATCACTAATTATAATATCAGTATTTGTTCTGTTTCTATCTACATGTACGGTGGAAAACGAAAGAATCAGTCACAAAGAATGCGTTAAGAATTTCAGGCATGTCGGTTTCTTCATCTGTACGCTCTGCTTTTGCTGAAACTAGCAGGCTTATTGTTAGTGTCAGTATCTTCATATTTGTGATATAATTGAAAAATTCTTTTGGGTTTGATTTACTGATATCAACAATATGTGCTTCAAAATTTTTCTTGCTTTACCTTTCAGCATTTCGGCGAAGGTTATGGTATATACTTCTGTCGTCCTCATTATTTGTGACTTAAGTTGTCCTCATTATTTGTTTGGACGAAAGACGGGGATTGGAAAAAAGAAACTGAGGACAAGGAGGGCAAGGTGAAGGTTGGAGGGAAAGGACGGATAGTGGAAGAGGAAGGGCCGAGAAAAATGAGAAGGGTAAGAGAAATGGAGGGAGGAGGAATATAATACAGGGAGGAACAACAGAGAAGAAAGGAAATGATGTAGATGGGCAAGAAGAAAGGAGGGAAATGAAAGGGAGCAACAAGAGAACAACAGGAAAATCGATGAGAGGCAAGGGAATATGAGGAAAATAAGGAAAGAGTAAGAGGAAGGGAATGAAATGGAATGAGTGGGGGGAAAAGGAAAGATGAGGGAGGAGTAATAGAAACGGAATGGGAGAGGCAGAAAGAAAAAAGGAAAGAGGAAAGAGATGTGGAGGAAAAGAGCCAAAGGAATGGATAAGATGCAGCAAAGGAAAGAAAAGAGAGAGACAAGCGAGGGGAGAGATAAGGGAGGGAGAAAGGAGAGAAAAAAAGAGAGGGAGGAGTAAGAGAAATGGAGGAATTGGGTACAAGAAACGGAGAGGGAGGGGCAAGAGAAAAAAAAGGGAGGGCCAAGCGAAGAGGAGGGCAAGAATCAAGAAAAAATGAAGCGAAGGGGCAAGGGAAAAGGAAGGGAAGGAGAAAGAGAATAGGAGGGGTAGGAGCAAGAGGAATGGAGTGGAGGGAACAAGAAATGGAGAGGAAGGAGCAGAAGAAAGGAGGAGAGAGGTAACTAGAGAAGAGGAGATGCAAGAGAACAGATGAACAGGTGCAAGAGAACAAGAGGAGGACGGAAAAGAGGAGAAGAGGTGTGGGGCAAGAAAAAGAGGAAAGATTAGATAGGGAGGGATAAGAAGAACGATGGGGAGGTGCAAGAGGATAGGAGAGAAAAGGCAAGAGAAAAGTAAGGAAGAGGCAAAGGGGAAGGGGGGGAGGGGAAGAGTACAGGAGGGGATGCTGAGGGGAGTAGCCTGAGAAAAGGACACGGAGAGTGGAGAGACAAGAGATAAGGAAAGATAAGGAGGTGGAAAGGAAAAGAAATGAGGGAGGAGGGGCAGAAAAAAAGATGAGAAGCAAGAAAAAGAGAAAGGAGGTGCAAGAGATAAAAGCAGAAGGCGAAAGGGAAAGGACAAGGGAAATGGATGGAAGGGTGAAGAGACAGAGAATAGTGGTAGTACTGGAGTTGAGGGAAGAAGGGTCTGTACTGGTTAAGACGAAAAGAAGGTTGAATCAGTGAAGAGCTGATATAACTTAAACATACTCGGGTCTCGTTTAGAAAAATACTTACAATGGTGTAATAGAAACCAGTGCAGAGAAGCGAAGCCATGTATATTTATGTAGTTTTATATCTGCAGTTAACTCACGGCTAAATAAACAAGAAATTTATTGTTCCGGCCACCCCGCAACATACTTTTTTTATTTTTATTTTTTTATATATAGTTTATTTTTAACGCTGCTGAAAGATTTTGTTCGGTTTAGGGGAGACTTTTAAACCAGAGGGGTTAGTTCTGGCTTTGTTTAATCTTTTCACCACTAATGATTCTCCCTAGAAAATCGCCTTATGGCAGCCTAATGACAATGAAAATGAATGTTATTCCAATTAAGGGGCTGTACATGTAGGAGACTTCGTAGTACCTCTTTAGCCATTATTATTCTTTTTTGTATTTCTTAGAAATGCTCCTTTAGTATTTTATTTATATTGTCTTAATATCGACAGAGACTGCATCAATAACATATGAGAGGATATTAAAGGTTCTTGTGCAAAATAAAAATCGTTGAGGAAAAGGTGTTACGAAATCTCTAGATCTAAGGAGAATATGTCCCTGAGACAATAACAAAATATAGTTAGTGTTTAGTGTCGAAGCCAACGAAGTGTAGTTGCTGTGGTTACTGGTGTTTCCACTGCACAGTTGTTTTCCGGAATGATTCTTCCCTTCACTCACAAGTGAATGAGTGTCTGTTGGTCTAGTGATTCGAACGTCTCAGTCGGGGTGATGGCCATCCATAGGGTCGATCCCCAAGTGGTAATTGGAGGCCTGTCGATAATGTAATGCCACCAAAGGAAGCAGGTTGGTCGTGTACCCTATATGCTAGGATATGATAGCTTAGCCCCTGATCCCTTCACCTTGGAAGTGGTAAACTAGTAGGAATGGCTGTTGCTGTTTTATATAAGGTTTGAGAGAAATTGTCAGCAACACTGACCTAAGCACTGATTTTTTTTTTAACAAAAAATGAGCAGAGGAAGAAAAAACAAATAAAAGTGTCAATACACCAAATTACATGTGTCCTCTGTGTATAAAAAGAAATCTGTAACAGTTGGACTTGATCTGCTGTAAGCTGAAGTTTGGAGGAAAAACTAATCTGGGGGCGACAATTCCAAAAAGTAGCAGTTTTGAGAATAAATGAATTTTTATAGGCAGAAGCTCTGCAATATGACAGTGTGACAGTCATGAGCGCTACCAGATGCCCGTGTAGCACGGGGAAAGGCGTGGGCTACATCAGCTGCTATCAGTGACGGGGTACATGTGCAGGAGTGGGTGAGAATGAGAGGGCAAAAGGAGTATGTACTGTTGTGTGCAAGAGATGGAATGAGAACATAAGAGAACATGGGTCAGGTGGCTCAAAGATTGTGTGGGTAAGATTGGAAGTAATACTACAAATGTGGGTGACTGTGTGTTTGTGTATGCACCAACGCAAGACCGTGCAAGTAAAGTGAAAGAAGAGTTCTGGACAAATGCGGAAGTGTGCATGGAAAAGTTTGAAAGGAATGAGAGAATGTTTTTGACTAGAGATACGAATGGAAAAGCAGAGAATGTGAAGGTGGATGGAGTAGCTGATGAGTGAGGTGTGCCTACAGAGATGGATGGGAATGGCAGTATTCTAGTGGATATTTGTGTGGGGAGGGGGTTGGTGATAGCAGCACCCTCTTTAGATACAAAATGATCCTTGGGTATACGTGGCGAATAATAAGGGTGGATGGTGAACTGAACGAACGGAAGGAAGGCAATGATTGATTATGTGTGTGTGTGTGTGTGTGTGTGTGTGACAGAATGAGGTGTGTAATGGATGCACGAGCATACAAAGGTTGGGACAGTGAACTTCTGACCACCACTTTGTGATGGTGAGAGTCAAGGTTCAAATGCAATGGAGGAATAGAAGGAGGGAAGGACAGGAGGAAGTAGTCCATTCAAGGAGGGTAGAAAAGTTGCAAGAGGATGAAAAAAAAGGCAGAATATAAGAGAGAAGTGGAGGAGCGACTGGGTAAATATGATTTGGAGCAGATGTGGGTGGTGGAAGGTGTGTGCAAGATATTCACAGAAGAAATATGTGCAGTATGTGACGTGGTGTGTGGGGTGAAGAGAAGATGAAAAGGGGTGCAAGGAACAGCATGGTGGAATGAAGAGGTGAGACAGGCTGTGGAACAAAAAAAGAAAGTATATAGTGAGTGGATGAGAAAGTGGGATGTGGAGGAAGTTGAGAGACGGAAGAGTGAGCTATATGTAGAGAGGAAGAGAGAGATGAAAAGATTAGTAAGAGAGAGTAAGAAGAGAGTGGATGAGGAATATGGAAGGAACCTGAGTGTAAAGTGGAGGGAATGTAAGAAGTATATGAGAGAGGGGGTGTGTGAGCTAGGAACAGGGCACTGAACTGGCGGAGGACCGGGTGACATGGAGGCGATTTGTTTGTGGCCACCCCTTACGGGACTTAGGCGTCTGGCAATAGATAGATAGATAGATATTTTCTTTTAATAAATACAGTATAAACCTCTTCATAACATGGCGATAATTCCCACGTTTATGAGGTGTGGATCTGGAAAAAGATTTTTGAGCATTATATAAAACTAGTAAAGTAGGTAGTATTCTTCCAGCGTCACCATTCTCCCAGCCGCTGTGCCATCTTATATGCACACACACACACACACACACACACACACACACACACACA
>JAGKTI010004497.1:0-24263 GCA_018397915.1 Birgus latro
CACCAGAAAAATCTGAGAGAATGGAAGTTCTCTTCTCCACAGTTTATAAATCACCTGACTCACATTACACAGTACAAAGAAATTATTCAAGAGTATACCACTACAGCAGTACCTTGGGCTTTACATCCAACAAGATGTTGATTAATCTGCCCACAGAAGTACTACTCGCCCGATACAAAATACACATACATAATAATTCACTCAACTCGACTGTGATATAGAAAATTACTACAACAGGAGAAACTCACATAAACCACGGTCTCAAAAGGACTCGTAGTAATACCCAATTTACAACGTGTTGCACAGTTTACTCTACTTTTAAAGAAAACCTCCCTATTTTACATGGGTTTGCACCACATAACATATCTAGGTAAATAATCATAAGCCCAAGAATAATACAATATGTAGACTCAGCGCTCACAGCACTCCGCATGACGAAGTAATACAACACTCCACTTCTCACTCACTTATAACCAAAATATTACACTTCATGAATAAAAGGCTTACTAAGTGGACCATACGACAACATTTATCGACACTGTGAATTGAAAGGAACTAAGTGGAAACGTGTAAGGGCTTTTGGCACTAGAGACTGCGAGACACGACGCACTGGATGCACTGGACACCGTGACGCCACACCATATCTGTGGAGTTCCGCCCTCCATGAAATTCAACTCAGAAGTCATATAATAGCATTGGAAAATATTATCAGACAACTTACTTTATATACAGTTAGAATGTCAACTAATTGTGATGACATATGGGGGAGAAATACCGTGAATTACTCGGGAACATTACCTGCGGAGTTCCACCCTCCATGAAGTTCAACTCAGAAGTGGCGCTCCATGGACAAGGACGCAGGATGCCTCGCTAAAACCCGCTACGTTTTTACTACCCAGTTCTGACTTCGACCAATTACTCTACAGCCAACATGTTATATCATCATCCAGGAATTTTGCAACAAGGAATTTACACAGTCCTCTGCTTATACAAAATGGCTTATGATGATTTAAATTTTGTGGCATTAACATTGGTCTAACAATTTTAAAACGATGCCTAAAGTCACGCATTGACATAATTTCTCTTTGTTTTGCGCCGGCACTGGCCTACAAGCTCTGGTGTCTGTGCAAAATAAATTAATTTCGCGGCTAACAATGATATTCATCAATAATCAGACTTTACCTAAGTTCTTAGACATCATTATTTAGTACAACAAGACGACAAACAAACTCAACTACAAAATTCTGAATTCCAGGTGTAAATACGACTCATCGCCAATTTAAATCTCGAATCAACTTTCTTCACCTCTTTATCGAAACCAGACACGAATTTGCACGTCCAACTCGCTCCACACGGTCCACATTAACAATAATTCTGTCCTACTACCTTTAACTAAGAACAAGCCCAAAAATGAATTACAATATCCACTTCCCACACATTACATCATCTTAACAGGGCCCAGAATTACTCTTACATCATACACAACCTAATGTAAATTACATAAATTTTATACTTACACTATACTTATACTAACTTATAACACACTTATACTACTTATATCATATGCAAGAAATATGGCATTGCACTTCCACACTTATTTGGTCAGTAATTCATTCTTTTGGTCCAAACCACCTCATTGTACCCTTCGTTATCACCTCCATATCACTCTCAATGTGTGAATGTCCTCTTAAATATACACGTCACGTCCCTCAGCATAGCACTATACAACTGCATCATATTCTCATTTCACCTTGCCCAAGTTTGTGAACATTTTTCTCATTTGCTTCCCATGTTTCACTACTGTGTAGCACTCACTATGCACAATCAAAGCATCAAGTTTCCCTTCTTTAGCAAAGAGACTCTTCATTGCCAGTAAGGGCAATAGTGTAGCTCTCTTTAACTTCTTCCATACACTTCTGATTCTCATGATATTGTTAGCTTCTTTATGCCCTATTATTGTATCCCCCCAAAAGCAAAACTAAGTGACACACTCAAGTGACACATTTCCTACATGTCTGCTCCATGCTTAGCTGGGCTGTATGATCCTTGCAGGTCGCACTCCCATTATAGATTATTATACATCATCCTGCAATCTATATTTCACATCGCTAGTTTCTTCCATACTCACCTCGACAAACATTAAAATCAAGTTATTAACCTACCAGTCCCTTTCCTGCTTTCAGTACAAGGCAGTTGATCACTCGCAATCATTGCGGCTCTGTTCACCATTCTACCCATAATCTTTGCCTTTCTCATGTGTATTCTCAGACCTCTCAACTGCATAAGCTCTTTCACCTTCCTAAGTCTTTCCACAGTACCCTACTTGCTATTAGCAATCAGCATAAAATCATCATGCAACAACTCCCACTGCAACCCAGACTAGACATTCTAAAACAGTATCTGCTTGCTGAGCGTAATGAGAATGGTTTATTGAAAATAATCATTTCAGAGGAAGAAGGTAAATTTTGTACAGAATAGGTAGTGTGTGAAAAGCAGGGTGTGTTGTTCAGATATTTGCAATATGTTGTTTGGCAGTGAAGTATATGGAAATGGGTGGAAGACTGTTTGTAATATCTCTGGATCTGACAAAGGAATATTTTTTAATAGATTGGCAGGAATTGTGGAAAGTACCAGAAGAACAGTATATAAGGTGGAATGCATATTACTCAGAGTCACCTGTGAGGATGGATGTTCTGTTGAGTGAGAGTTTTGTCTTGGATGTTAGACTGAAATAGGGTTGTGTTGTGTCTCCATGGCTGCTTGACAACTGTATTGGGATGGGATAGTGAGAGAGGTACAAATCAGAGTAGCTGGTAGAAAAGTGGTTCTGAAGAGGGGAGGTAATGAGTGGGAATAGTTTGTGCTCCTTTTTGCAGATAATACAAACCTCTTAGAAGATAAGGAGTGGAAATTACAGTCTGGCTGAGAAATTTAGTCAAGCATTTGAGAAACATTGCTGCTGCTGATCAATTAACCCCGACCTGTCCAGCCAAGCGACCCATCATCTGCAATTAGCAAGCAAGGCTGTCCCAAGCAGTGAACCAACATTCTACTGAGGTAGATTGTGCCTCACCACACACTGGACACACTGCTTTTGAAAGATTGGAGATCATAGGAAGCAGGAAATATAGACACAGGGACAGTTCCAGAGTTGACCTGTTGTATAAATGAAGGACTGGAAGGATCGGTTAACTCTTACATTAGAGAGATGGTTTCATTTCAAGATGCCTGGACACTGCGTTTGAAAGACTGGAGATCGTAGGAAGTAGGATATATAGACAAAGGGAGACAGTTCCAGAGTTGACTTGTTGTATAAATGAAGGACTGGAAATAGCAGTTAACTCTTACATTAGAGAGTTGGACAGAAAAGGGATTAGAGTTTGTTGCTAGACGGGTGCTACGTGCCCGTCGTAGAGGTGGAGGAATGCAAGCAGACAGTTTAGAGAAGCAGTGACCATTGAAGTAGCGATAGAGAAGAGATAAAGATGCAACAGTGTGGTGAAGAGTCAGAGGTTGAAGAGAGTCAATAAGAGGAGGAGAGTTAATGAGACGAGAAGCCTTTGACTCCACCCTATTGAGAAGAGCTGTATGTGGGGAGCCTCCCCACACATGAGAGTTGTACTCTACACAGGGGTGAATAAAACCCGTGTATAACTTTGCAGGGGTAAAGAAGGTACGGAGTCAGCTTAGCACACCTAATCACTTGGAAGCAGATTTTACAAAAGATGTAATACGATCTTTCCAAGAAAAATCCCGAGAGAATGAAACCTCAAGTATGTTTAAGAATGATGTTGTCTCCGAGCGCCGACCTCTCGTTCCTCAAACACATAGGCTTACAGTGGGGTTCTTTATCAAGACCGGGTCAGCATGCAAGAGGGAGGACAGGACACAAAAACATGACAGTAACCAAACAAACAACCATATATTCACCAAGTTACAGTCCCAGATACAAGTTTGATATTACAGGTGTTGTGCTCTGTGTTTTATGGCGCGACTTGTCGCTCCGTAATGCACAGGCTCAAACCTTAGGTTTCGTTCTGTGCTTTTGTGGCGTGACTTCTCGCACCACAAGACACAGGCACAAGCTCTGAAGTTCTTTATTTCAAGACCGAGCTAGAACATATACCAAAGGAACAGGGCAAAAACACAGGCGAACCAGTATTGCACATAAACAATATAGAATATTACATGTGGCACTTACAGAATCCCTTATGTTACAATTAAGGCACCACACAATATAGCAGGGTGGCACACTGGGGAAAAGTCTGTGGTACTCTGAGAGTCCTGATTGGGGCTGCTTACACAGGTTAGTCTCTACCCGACAAGGGGAGTCCTCGGGTATATTTCCCTCGTGATACTATGGGGGCACTGAATCGTTACACTGACAAGAGTTCACTGAGAGTCACTGGGAAAAATCACAAGTTGTTGCACTCGCGAACTGGGGCATGTGGGAGACAGGGGTGGTTGTCACACACCGGGGGGGATATACAAGGGTCACCACTGGGGAGGAGGAACCGCACAGGAGACAAGATCCACTGGGAAGCATTCCGGTGGGAAGGGACACTGGTGATCACAGTTTGGAGGGGGGCGTCCGGAAAGGGGGGAAGGAGTGACACTCATGCTCTCAAGAGGTTCAGGTTGAGGGAGGCCAGCGGGAGACAGTGGAGCAGCCTCACGCCGAGGGCGTCAGGTAGGCGTGGAGGGAGGCTCACCTCGGATCCTCCGGGAGGTGGCCTCGAGAGTAGTCAGGCTCTCGGAACTGGGGCTGAATAAGGCCAGGAGGCGGGCGGCCCTTCATCTGGCTCGGGACGTTGTCGGAGTGTGGAGGGCGCCCTGGGACACAGAGGGGCCTGGGGAGGGCAGCTTGCCCCTCAGCAGCTGGGGACTGCAGTCTCATCGGGGAGAGGGGGCCGTCAGGAGTCGCCTCCGGCCGCGATGCCCCTGCGAGTCCGTCAGCGTCTGCGTCAGGAGCTGGGATGACAGGTTTGTTCCACACACTCCACACACTCTGCCGTGACATACCTGTAGGGGAGAGACCTTCACCCCAGGTGGTGTGGGGGGAGGCAGAAGGGCATCTCACTCAGCTACAGGAGAGGTGGGCCGAGCCAGAGACTTGCTCCTCTACAAGAGCCTCTAGCTTCGTGAAGGAGGGAGTACCGGCAGTCGCTCCCTCTGCTTGGTAGTCCCGGCAGTCGCTCCCTCTGCTTGGTAGTCCCGACAGGCGCTGCCGCAACTCCACACTGGGGACAAAGGAGGAGATCCGGCGGATGCTCCTCTGGCCTGGCAATACGGCGGACGTTGCCTAGGCGCCCAGATGGAGGGGAGGAGGATGGAGATCCGGCGGATGCTCCTTCTGCCTGGTAAGTGCAGCGGACGTCCCGGGGGTGGCAGGAGGGAGAGATCCGGCAGACACTCTTGACCAGGCAAGTCCGGAGGACGCTACCACGCTCCTGATGCCAAGGGCTAGGCACAGCCGCAGAGTACCCGGCGGGTGCCTCTGCTATGGCAGGTCCGGCGGACGCAATCAAGGTTCTGATCCCTTTTCTAGTACGAGGAAAGATCCGATGGATGCTCTCACCCCGGCTAGTCCGGCGGACGTAACCGTGCCTTCGTTCCTGAAGGTGGGTGGCAGAAGAGGAAGAACCAGCGGTTGCTCCCTCTCCAGCAAATCCGGTGGATGTTGCTGGGCTGCTGCGTGGGACTGCTCTAGAGCAACTCCCACTCCGAGTCTGGCAGTGGTTGCTCCGGCCGGACAGCAATTTCCCTGGACTGCTAACTCGGGGTTTATCCGGTTGCGGGGAGAAGGGGCATATGGGAGAAGGTGAGGTGGGCCTTTGTGGCCCGGAAGGCTGAGTCACCTGCCTGGTGTCCCCTGGTAGGGTGGTTGTCACCTCCCCATCACGGTGGGTGGAGGTGTCGTCGTCGTGGCACATTTTACCACTGTCATGGGGATGAAAGTCACGGCCCTGTGGCTGGAGGTGGTAGGTGCTGGACATGGCCGTTTGGTGGATAGGGATCAGGTTGTGAAGGAGTCAGTTCCAGTGCAGTGTGGGTTGGGGGGGTTCTTGGTGGTAGTTGTACACAATGTCTAATGTGAAGTGCGGGGTAGTTGCTTGGAGGAGGCCAAGTACTTGTGTTGTTCCCTTGATGCGGTGTTTCCTCCCTCCGGCAGTAGTCCAGAGGATGTAGCTTATCTTCATCTCCGGTGGTAGGGAGGGAAGTGTGCGCTCCGCAGTTGCTGGTAGGAGACTGGAGATGCGTGTGGCGGGCCCACTTTTATGGGGGATCGCTGTGCTAATCGGATTAGAGGGCTTGGCTCGCGGAATATTCCGAGCCACGTGGTGTAGGGTGAGGGGATTGGTGTTTGGTGTGGGTAGTGTGTGGTGGGCGTGGGCAGTTGGTGTGCTTGGTGGTGATGGGGTGTGGATGAATTTGGCAGGTGGGTGTGATAGGCACCCTGAGCGTGTCCTGGTGGTGGTGAGGACTGGTGTTGGGAATAAGGAGGTGGGTGAGGAGTGAGGCTGGGTGTGGGCAGTTTGTCTTGGTGGGGTGTGGGCATATGTGGATGAGTGGGTGGTGTTGGCTGAGAGTGGTATATAGTGCGCAGGTGGTGTTGGTGAGGTCGTTGGTGATGAGCGTGGGGGCGTTGTGCCGGGTGGTGTGGGTGGCGTGGAGAGTAGGCCATGTGGGCTGGATCATGGCGGAGATGGTGTAGTGTTGGGGGTCGGGGTCCTTGGTGCTGGAGAAGTGGTGGTGTTTTGGAGTGGTGATTCTGGAGAATGTGGGTGTGCTGATGGGGTGGTGGGTGTTGTTGTGGTTGGTGGGTTGTGTGGTGGTTGGCCTGGGGGCGGCATGGCATCAGGTGGCGTGAGGTGCGGTGAGTGCGTTGGAGATGGGGAGGGGGCATCAGGTGTGGGCGATGGATTTTGGGAGGGGGGTTAAAGTGAGGGGGCTAGGGGAGGGGGAGGAGGCAGGGGAGGTAAGGTAGTAGGAGAGTGAATCATCATCCTGGCTGTGGCAGGGTGGTGAGGTGACATGGGAGCTGAAGGTGGCCAGGGGTGGCGGTGGGGGTGTGGGGGTTTGTTGGAAGGGGCGTATGTGGCGGTTTCGGTAGGTACGGGTGGTGTTGTGGTACTGGATTGTGACTTGGTATAGGTTTGGGACTTTTATGATGGTGAAAGGTCCATCGTATCTTGGTGATAATTTGTTTGGGGTGGAGAGTTTTGCCACCATGACAACGTCACTGGGTTTGTAGGGGTTGGTGTGTGTTATGTCGGGTTGCAGATCTTGGGTGCTGTGTAGGTGGTGTAGCTTGCATTTGAGGTGGTGTAAAGGATCAGATGCTGGTGGGGTCGTAGGGGGCTGCAGGTGGATTTGGAGTGGCAGGAGAAGCGGTGTTTCGCCGAAAATTCTTTTGTGCGGGGTAATGCTGTCCTCAAGTGGGCAGGTGTTCATCCTCCTTTGTATGATTCTTACATGGGATGGCCAATCCTCATTTTGTGTTTGCTGTATGCGTGTGCGGATTTGGTTCATTAGGGTATGGTGGTTCCTCTCATAAATGCTGTTTCCTTGTGGTCAGTAGGGGGAGGAATGAGATATGGCATACCCGAATGTTTGGGCCAGTTGTGTTCATATTTTGCTAGTGAATTCTGGTCCACTGTCAGCGTGGAGGGCTTGGGGGATGCCGAAATATGGGAACACGTGGCGTAGGAGTTAGTCTGCCACTGCGAATGTGTGGTGTTCCTTCGCAGGGCAGATGATGAGGAATTTAGAGTATGTGTCGACAATGGTGATGACCTATTTGTAGCCCAATTTGGGTGGAAGTGGGCCTATAACGTTGACAGAGAGGAGCTGCCACGGTTTGCTGTCCTGAATGTGTCCTGAGGGGCCTGCCATTTTGGTTGTGTCTTTTCCTAGGGCACATGCCCAGCAGGCTTGCACTACTTGTTTCACAAGTTGGGAGGGATTGGGTGTCCAGTAGTCATTAAACACTTGCGTGAGTTTCTTTATCCCCAGATGGATCCCATTGTCAGAGTGCAAGTGTGTCATGGCATCATGGGCCGTGTGTGGATCTAGGGCGATGTGTTCTGAGGGTGCGTACAGGTGATCTCCCTGCCGTTGATGTTTGGAGAAGGTGTGGTGGGGAATCCAGTTCGGTTTGGTTTTGTCTAGCCACTGTTGTAGGAGTGTCGGGGCATTACTGATGGCGCTGATGGGCAGCCTGGAGAATGCGTCTGTGTTAGTGTGGTGTTTGCCAGGTCAGTAGGTGATGTCGAAGTTGAACTCTTCTAATGTCTCTCTCCACCTGGTGATGTGGGCGTTGTTTGTTTCTGACTTGTGTAGCCACTGGAGTGGTTGATGATCCGTGATGATGGTAATGTGGGGCCCGGATAGGTATGCCTGGAAGTGTTCTAGTGCCCAGATGATTCCAAGGCATTCTCTTTTTGTGGCTGCATAGTTTTTTCCGGCCTGGTTGAGGGTCTGACTGGCTCAGGCGATGATGTGTTCTCATCCGTCTGCAAGGACGGCCCCTATTGCCATGAGAGAGACGTTTGTGTATTGACAGAAGGGCAGGGAATAATTTGGAAATATGATGACTGGAGTGGTGACTAATCTGTTCTTGAGGGTTTGGAAGGCGTCTAGTCGTTCGGGAGTCCAGGTGAATGGTTCGCCCTTTTCTGTTAGGTCGTGGAGAAGCTTGGCGATATTGGCAAAACCCTTGACAAAACGCCGGTAGTAGGATGCAAGGCCAATGAATGCACGGACTTCATGCACATCGCGGGGGATGGGGATGTCTGTGATGGCCCGTAATTTTTCAGGATCTGGTGCGATGCCCTTCTTGGAGATGGTGTGCCCGAGGAAGGCGACAGAGCGTTGGGTGAGGATGCATTTAGTAGGTTTGAGTTTAAGTCCCGCTTGTCGTATGTCCCCCACATGCCCCACTTTGCGAGTGCAACAACTTGTGATTTCCCCAATGACTCTCAGTGAACTCTCGTCAGTGTAATGGTTCAGTGCCCCCATACTATCACGTGGGAAATATACCCGAGGACTCCCCTTGTTGGGTACAGACTAACGTGTGTAAACAGCCCCAATCAGGACTCTCAGTGAGCCACAGACGTTTCCCCAGCGTGCCACCCTGCTATATTGTGTGTTGCCTTAATTGTATCATAAGGGATTCTGTAAGTGCCACATGTAATATTCTATACTGTATTGTGTAAGTCAGTCTAGTTAATAATAAGTGCAATACTGGTTCGCCTGTGTTTTTGCCCTGTTCCTTTAGTATATGTTCTAGCCCAGTCTTGAAATAAAGAACTCCAGCGCTTGTGCCTGTGTCTTGTGGTGCAAGAAGTCACGCCACAAAAGCACAGAACGAAACCTAAGGTTTGAGCCTGTGCGTTACGGAGCAAGAAGTTGCACCATAAAACACGGAGCATAACACTGGTGGCAGCAGTGGGATAGGGGTGGATGTCACACACCAGGGGGTATATACAAAGGTCACCACTGGCGAGGAGGATTTGCACAGGGGACAGGATCCATTGAGTATTCCAGTGGGAGAGGACATTGGTGATCACCCTTTGGAGGGGGGCGTTCAGAAGGGGGGGGTGACACTCATGCTCTCAAGAGGATCAGGTGGTGGCCCCGTGTAGGAGGGAGGCCAGCGGGAGACAGTGGAGTAGCCTTACGCTGGGGGCACCGGGTAGGCGTGGAGGGAGGCTCACCTCGGGTCCTCTGGGAGGTGGCCTCGTGAGTAGTCGGGCCCTTGGGACTGGAGCTGAATAAGACCATGAGGCAGGCGGCCCTTCGTCTGGCTCGGGATGTCGTCAGAGTGTGGAGGGCACCCTGAGACACAGAGGGGCCTGGGGAGGGGGCGCACCCCTCGGCAGCTGGGGACTGTGGTCTTGTCAAGGAGAGGGGGCCGTCAGAAGTCGTCTGCGGCCGCGATGCCCCTGTGCAGCATCTGCATCTGGAGCGGGGACGGCTGGACCAATGGGATCCTCACAACAGGTCTGCTCCACACTCTCTGCCACAACGTACTTGTATGAGACAGATCTCCACCCCAGGCGGTGTGGAAGGATGCAGAAGGGCGTCTCACTCGGCTGCAGGAGAGGTGGGACGAGCCAGTCCCGATGGGCGCTGCCACAACTCCACACCGGGGACGAAGGAGATCCGGCAGATGCTCCTCTAGCCTGGCAAGTCTGGCGGACGTTGCCTAGGTGCCCGGATGGAGGGGAGGAGCAAGGAGATCTGGTGAACGCTCCTTCCACCCGGCAAGTCCGGCGGACGTTACCGGGGCACCTTTCGTCCCACGGGTGGCAGGAGGGAGAGATCTAGCGGACGCACTCGACTGAGGAGTCCGGCGGACAATACCACGCTCCAGCTGCCGGGGGCTAGGTGCAGCCGCAGAGTACCCGGCGGGTGCCTCTGCTACGGCAGGTCTGGCAGACACTACAAAGGCTCTGCTCCCTTTCTTAGGACGGGTAGGAGATCCAACTGACGCTCTCACCCGGGCTAGCCCGGTGGATGTAACTGTGCCTCCGCTCCTGAAGGTGGGTGGCAGAAGAGGAGGAACCAGCGGTTGCTCCCTCTCCAGCAAATCCGGAGGATGTTGCTGGGCCACTGCTTGGGACTGCTCTAGAGCAACTCCCACCCCGAGTCTGGCAATAGTTGCTCCGGCTGGAGAGTAATGTCCCTGTACTGCTATCTCAGGGTTTGTCCGGTTGTAGGGAGGAGGGGCATATGGGAGGTGAGGTGGGCCATTGTNGGCCATTGTGGCCTGGAAGGCTGAGTCACCTGACCGGTGTCCCCTGGTATGGTGGTTGTTATCTTCCCGTCATGGTGGGTGAATATGTCATCATCGTGGCCCATTTTAACAGGTAAATGCTGGAAATATGTCAGGTGGTTATTGGGCAGGGGACAAGTCAATACAAAATCTAGATGTCACTCTACAGACTGTGGGAAGGTATGGTAGTATCTTTGTAATATTCACGTTACAAATACAACACTGGTATGCACCGCAGGTATGAATATATTGGCCTTTATACACAACAGTATTATAGTACTGGACGGCAATGTTGTATCACAACACACTTATTAACCCGTCACGTCCTGATAGATTTCCAATCTACGATACCCCAAAATCCCGAGCATTTTTGGATTTTTTTTTTTTTTTATTGGCTCAAACCTTCGCTGTTGGTGAGAACATCGAAAATTCATAGAGAAATAGCGATCCTGTGCTTAAAAATGTTGATACAGGTGTCATGCAACCTTACGTTTTCCTGACCACTTTCAATTACGTATTTATTTATGTATTTGGTACGAATTTATGTGCAGTAACAGACTCTACTGGTTTTCACACATTTATATAGGCAATAGAAGCATTGTTCAGTCACCAAACACATCCACATATGACACCTTCCTTTATGACATTACCACCTCATCACTTCTGTTTGTTTCTTGCTCAAGCTTCTTTATTTCTTTGTCCTCCACCTCAGGAATTATTTTCACCGTGAATTTCGTCATTGGAGAGACCGTGGGGCAACATACCTTTACTGGCCAGCTTACTGCTAACAGATGAATTGCCCAGTGAGGGGGGGAGGGGGAGGAACTTGAAAACTGCAAATTATGACCCTTGCAATTGCACGACATACCCGTACATCGATGGGTGTAGCTGTGATAAAACATCGTGACGTACCCATACGTCGATGGGATTTCTCGGGTTAATATATCACCCCATTACTCGTAGGACGGCGCCCGTGAGGGAGACCGTAACTTAGATATTACAAGTGTGATAATTTACCATTACACTTTTGGGGGGGGGATTCACCATAAATTAAATGTACTCTCAGAACGAGCACATCAGCTCGTGCTCTAGCCGTACTTTAAGATTGATCTTTTTTGTTAATTTCACTGGGGGGGAGGAATATCAGATTAATATTCGAGGGGTGGCACTTCTATTGTACTGAGATAGTTACGAGTGATATATAGGTATCTAAGTGGGCACACACATTATGTTCCGTGTTTTATGGCGCGACCTCTCACCTCGTAATACACAGGCTCAAACCTTGGATTTTCTTCTGTGCTTTGTGGCGTGACTCCTCGCTCCATAAGACACAGGCACAAGCATTGGGTATTTTTTTATTTCAAGACCGGGCTAGAACATATACCAAAGAACAGGGCAAATACACAGGCAAACTACTATTGCACATATATTACCTAGATTGATTTACATGATACAGTATAGTACACCACATGTGGCACCTGCAGAATCCCTTATGATACAATTTAAGGCAACACAAAATATGGCAGGGTGGTACACTGGGAATTATAAGTCTGTGGCTCACTGGGAGTCCCGACTGGGGGCTACGTACACTGTTCAGTATTTGTCCGGCAAAGGTAGGCCTTGGGTGTATTCCCCTCGTAACACTATGGGAACACTGAACCTTCACAGTGATGAGAGTTCACTGAGAGTCACTGGGGAAGTCACAAATTGCTGCATTCGCAAACTGAGGTATGTGGGGACAGGGGTAGTCTTCACACACAGAGGGAATATACAAGGGTCACCACTGGAGAGGAGGGACTTCACAAAGGACAGGATCCACTGGGGGAACTACAGCGGGAGGGGAAGTTGGTACTCACAGTTCAAATGGGGCGTCAGGAGGGGGACGAGAAGGGTGTCACTCAATCTCTCAGGAGCTTCAGATGGCGGCCCGGTGTAGGAGGGAGGCCATCTGGAGAAAGTGTAGTCGCCTCACGTCAGAGACGCCTGGTAGGAGTGGAGGGAAGCTCACCTCAGGTCCTCCGGGAGGCAGCCTCGGGAGTAGTCAGGCCCTCGGGACTGGGGCCGAATAAGGCCAGGGAGGGGGCGGCTCTTCATCTGGCTCGGGATGTCGTCAGAGTGTGGGGGGCACCCTGGGACCCAGGGGAGCCCGGGGATGGTGGCGTGCCCCTCAGTGGCTGGGGGCTGTGGTCTCGTTGGGGAGAGGGAGCCGTCAGGAGTCGCCCGTGGCCGTGGTGCCCCTGCGAGTCCGTCAGTGTCTGCACCCAGAGTGGGGATAGCTGGACCGACTGGATACCCATGACAGGTCCGCTCCACACACTCTGCCACGACGTATCTGTAGGGGAGAAATCTTCACCCCAGGTGGTGTGAGGGGAGGCAGAAGGGCGTCTCCCTCAGATACCAGAGGGTTGGACCGAGCCAGAGACTTGCTTCTCTACAGGAGCCTCCGGCTTAGTGGAGGATGGAGAACCAGTGGTCGCTCCCTCTACTTGGTTGACCCGATGGGTACTGCTGCAACTCCACGTCAGAGATGAAGGAGGAGATCCGGCGGACTTGCCTAGGCTCCCGAACTGAGGAGAGGAGGAAGGAGATCCGGCGGATACTCCTTCCGCCTGGGAAGTCTGGCATACGTTACCAGGGCACCTCTCGTCCCAGGGGCGGCAGGAGGGAGAGATCCAGCGGACGCTCTCAACTGGGCAAGACCGGCAGATGCTGCCATGCTCCTGCTGTCAGGGGCTAGTTGCAGCTGCGAAGTACCTGGCAGGTGCCTCCATTATGGCAGGTCCAGCAGACGCTACCAAGGACGGGCAGGACGCTCTCACGTCGGCTAGTCCGGCGGACGTAACCGTGCCTTCGCTCCCAAAGGTGGGCAGCAGAAGAGGATGAACCAGCGGTCGCTCCCTCTATAGCAAATCCAGCGGATGTTGCTGTGCCACTGCGTGGGATTGCTTTAGAGCAAGTCCCACCCCGAGTCTGGCGATGGTTGCTGCAGCAGAAGAGTAATGTCCCCCGACTGCTAACTCAGTGTTTGTTCGGTTGCGGGGAGGAGGAGCATATGGGAGAAGGTGAGGTGGGCCGTTGTGGCCTGGAAGGCTGAGTCACCTGCCTGGTGTCCCCTGGTAGGGTGGTTGTCACCTCCCCATCATGGTGGGTAGGGGTGTCGTCATCGGGGCGCATTTTACAACGTCGTCAGAGCCCCGTGGCTGAAGGTGGTAGGTGCTTGACTTGGCCATTTGGTGGGTGGGGGTTAGGTGGCGGAGGAGTCGTTTCCAGTGTAGTGTTGGTTGGTTGGGTTCTTGGTGGTGGTTGAACACAATGTCTAGTGTTGAGTGCTGGTTAGTTGCTGGGAGGAGGTTGAGTATCTGTTATGTGCCCCTTATCCAGTGTTTCCTCCCTCCGGCAGGAGTCCAGAGGACGTGGCGGATCTTCATCTCCGGTGGTGGGGAGGGAGATGTGTTCTCTGCGGTTGATGGTAGGAGACTGGAGATATGGGTGGTAGGCCCGCTTTTATGGGGGGGCGCTGTGCTAATCGGATTAGTGGGCTTGGCTCGCGGAACATTCCTAGCCACGTGGTGTAGGGTGAGAGGGTTGGTGTTTGGAGTGGGTGGTGTGTGGTGGGGGTGAGCAGATGGTGTGCTTGGTGGTGATGGGGTTTGGATGAATCTGGCAGGCGGGCATGATAACCGCCCCGAGCGTGTCCTGGTGGTGGTTAGGACTGGTGTAGGGGGTGAGAAGGTGGGTGAGGAATGAGGCTGGGTGTGGGCAGTTTGTCTTGGTGGGGTGTGGGTGCGTGTGGATGAGTGGGTGGTGTTGGCAGAGGGTGGCATGTAGTGTGCAGGTGGTGTCGGTGAGGCCGTTGGTGATAGGAGTGAGGGCATTGTGCTGGGTGGGGTGGGCAGTGTGGTGGGTGGGCCACGTGGGCTGGGTGGTGGCGGAGGTGGTGCTGGGGATCGGGGTCCTTGGTGCCGGAGCAGTGGTGGTGTGTTGAAGTGGTGATTTTGGAGAATGTGTGTGTGCTGGTGGGGTGGTGGACATCGTTGTGGTTGGTGGGTGGTGTGGTGGTTGGTTTGGAGATGGCGTGGCGTCGGGTGGTGCGAGGTGTGGTGAGGGCGTTGGAGATAGGGAGGGGGCATCAGGTGTGGGTGGGGAGTCATGAGGAGTTAAAGTGTGGAGGTTCGGCGAGGGGGACGAGGTGGAAGGGGTGCAGTAGTACGAGACTGAGTCATTGTCCTGGCCGTAGCGGAGTGGTGAGGTGACGTGGGGGCTTGGGGTGGCGAGGGTTGGTGGTGGGGGAGTGGAGGTTCATCAGAAGTGGCATACATGGCAGTTTCGGTAAGTGCGGGTGGTGTTGTGGTATTGTATTGTGACTTAGTAGGGGTTTGGGACTTTTATGATGGTGAAAGGACCTTCGTATCTCGGTGATATTTTGTTTCGGGTGGGAAGTCTTTCCACCATGACGACGTCGCCGGGTTTGTAGGGATTGGTGTGTCTTATGTCAGGTTGCACATCTTGCGCATTTTGTAGGTGGTGTAGCTTGCATTTGAGGTGGTGTAGAGGATCAGATGCTGGAGGGCTGGCAGGGGGCTACAGGTGGCTTCGGAGCGGCAGGTGGCTTCGGAACGGCAGGAGGAGTGGTGTTTCACTGAATGCTCTTTCGTGAGAGGTGATACCATCCTCGTGCAGGCATGAGTTCCTCCCCCACTGGATGATTTTTACGTGGGCTGGCCAATCCTTGTTTTGTGTTTGCTGTATGTGTGTACTGATTTGGTTCATTAGAGTATGGTGGCTCCTCTCATAAATGCTGTTTCCTTGTGGCCAGTAGGGAGAGGAATGAGAAATAGCATACTCGAATGCCTGGGCAAGTTGTGTCCGTATTTTGGTAGTGAATTTTGTGCATTGTCGGCATGGAGAGCTTGGGGAATGCCGAAGTATGGGAATACGTTGTGTAGTAGTGCGTCTGCCACTGCAAGTGCATGGTGTTCTTTTGTGGGGCAGGTGATGAGGAGTTTAGAGTATGTGTCGACAAAAGTGATGATGTATTTGTAGCCTGATTTAGGTGGAAGTGGGCCAATAACGTCAACAGAGAGGAGCTGCCATGGTTTGCTGGCTTGAATGTGTCCTGAAGGGCCTGCCGTTTTGGTGGTGTCTTTTCCTAGGGAGCATGCCCGTCAGGCTTGCACCACTTGTTTCGCGAGCTGGGAGGGGTTATGTGCCCAGTAGGTGTCATTAAACACTTGCGTGAGTTTCTTTATCCCCAGGTGGATCCCGTTGTCAGAGAACTAGTGTATCATGGCGTCGTGGGCTGTGTGTGGATCTAGGGCGATGTGTTCTGAGTGTGTGTAGAGGTGATCTCCCTGCCATTGAAGTTTGGAGAAGGTGTGGTGGGGGATCCAATTCGGTTTGGTTTTGTCTAGCCACTGTTGTAGAAGTGTCGGGGAGTTGTTATTGGCATTGTTGGGCAGCCTGAAGAGTGCGTCCATGTTAGTGTGGAGTTTGCCAAGTCGGTAGCTATGTCGAAATTGAACTCTTCTAATGTCTCTCTCCACCTGATGATTTGGGCGATGTTTGTTTCTGATTGGCATAGCCACTGGAGTGATTGATGATCTGTGAAAACGGTAACGTGGGTCCCGGATAAGTAAGCCCGGAAATATTCCAATGCCCAGATGATTCGTAAGCATTCTCTTTTTGTGGCTGCGTAGGTTTTCTTGGCCTGATTGAGGGTCCAACTGGCACAAGCGATGATGTGTTCTCGTCCGTCTTGCACTTTTTTTTACATGTCCGACTCTAGGCAAAGGCATCAAGACCTATTTCTCGGGGGCAGTGACCTTTCCCAAGGCACAGTAGTCCTCCTACACCTCCACATATCACCACTTTGGCGCTAACACCCACCATCCATATTGAATACATGCCAAGGCTGTCTCATACAGGTTTGGTGTATTGGTATTAGCAGGGGCATTTTTACGACATGTCAGCAGGTCACCTGGTAGATCAGGAAGGTCTGCTTTTAGGAAATTCAAATCCTTAAACTGTTCCCTGCCCCAGCCGGGATTCGATCCTGGGCCCATTAGGACTGCAGGCCGCCTCTCTACCGATTCAGCCACCTGCACGGATGGCCCCAATTGCCACGAGAGAGACGTCTGTGTATAAACAAAAGGGCAGGGAATAATTTGGAAATGCGACAACTGGAGAGGTGACTAATCTGTTCTTATGGGTTTGGAAGGCCTCTAGTTATTCTGGTGTCCAGGCAAATGGTTCACCCTTTTTGTTAGGTTGTGGAGAGACTTGACGACATTGGCGAAACCCTTGACGAAACTCCTGTAGTAGGAGGCGAGGCCAATGAATGTGCGAACTTCATGCACATCATGGGGAATGGGGATGTCCGAGATGACCCGTAATTTTTCTGGGTCTGGTGCAATGCCCTGCTTGGAGATGGTGTGTCCGAGGAAGGAGAATGCATTTAGTAGGTCTGAGTTTGAGTCCCGCCTGTCGTATTCTTAGGAAGACCTTTTTTTAGATGGTGTAGGTGGGCGGCCCAGGTTTGGCTGAATACGATAACGTCGTCTAAGTACACCAGGCATATTTCCCGGGTGAGACCGCTAAGTACAGATTCCATGAGGCAGGAAAAGGTTGCTGGGGGGTTGCAGAAGCTGAAAGGCAGCATGTTGAATTCATAGTGCTTGCCATTGCTTGTGAAGAATACGGTCTTGCCCTGGTCTTCGGGGTGGACGGGCACTTGCCAATATCCCGACTGGAGGTCGAGGGTGGAGAACCATGAAGATCCGCACAGGGAATCGAGGGAGTCATCTATACGGGGTAGAGGTGTGGCATCTTTGGTAGTGACATCGTTCAGCGACCTATAATCGATGCAGAAGCGTGTGGTGCCATCCTTTTTTTTTTTTTACTAGGACGACAGGGGATGACCATGGGCTAGTGGATGGAGAGATTACACCGACATCGAGCATGTCCTGGACCTTTCGGTCTTCTTCTGCCCTTTGGTTCGGGTTTTTTCTTTTGGATGGTTGGCATATGGGCGGTCCTGTGGTATGAATCTCGTGGGACAGGGATGTTGTGTGGCTGATGTCTGTGGGTCCCGTGAAGAATATATCTTGGAAGTCCAGAAGGAGTTGTTGGAGAGTGCTGGCTTGACGTTGGTCGAGGTGGTTGGGGATTGAGGGTAGGGTGGTTGTGGTGGTTGGGGGGGGGCCGGGGCATGGTTCTGCTTCCTCTATGTCTCCAACAACCAGGCCTTTGGGAAGGGTAAGGGGGTTGTTAGAGATGTTGGCCACTTGTCCTGCTGTCATGTGAGGGGGTAGGAATGTGGGGGACATGAGACAGGCGGCATTGCCTCCTGCTAGTGGGGTTGAGGAGAATAGAACAGAGTTTCCAGAGGGGTGATGAAAGTGGAGCCATGCTTCGTGCTGGGGAGGAATGGTAAGGGCTGTGGCTATGGTGGTGGGGAAGGTGGTGGATGTTGGTTTGGGGGGGTGGGGACTCGGGGGTTTTGGGCGGGGAGACTGTGGTGGGTCAAGTGGGGAGGTGGGTGGTGGAGCACGTTTACGGTGATTGGGTGGTCAGGCTAGGTGCTTTCTTGAAGTGGAGGCGCCATTTGTAGCAGTCTATACTGGTGCAGAGTTTCTGGAGGAGGTCCAGGCCCAAATAACCATCGTATGCCATGCAGGTGGAATTGAAAGCTACGAATTTGTGATTGGTGGAAACATTTTGGTGGGTTTTGGCCCTGAGCGCCTTGGTTTCCCCATGGATAGGCAGGGGCCCGTCCCCCGCGTCTACAAGGCGGGCTGTGGTGGGGAGTAGGGGGCCGAAAGCTGAGGCGTGACGGGAGTAGAAGTGGTGGTATAAGCATGATCTGGCCACTCCCGTGTCATCCAGAAGCCTCGTTTGTACCCCGTTCAGTGTCATTTTGTCATAGACCGGTGGACGGTATTTCTGTGATGTGCCTCCCACCACCGTGGGGAGGTGCGGAGGCAGGCCTAAAAATCCAGGTGGGCTGGGGTGAGCTCCTCACAAGGCTCTGGTTCCCCGGTTTCAGAGTAGTACGTTGTGGGGGTGTCTTCGTACAGGGGTTCCTCGTCTATGGATGAGATTTTGCACAGCCCCTGATTGTTTTTCTTGCGTCGAGACACTTTTAGTTGTTCACGTATGTCGTGAATGGGGCACCTGTTGTTGCATGCCAAGAATTCCCATGGGTTGATGGAATTTAGGTTGTTAGTGTCTCTGTTGACCGGGTGCCGTTTGTTGGGGAGTGCCCGTGGGATGGGAGGTGATGTTGGCTGCATGGTGCAGCTGGGGTTTAGCTGGTCTTTTGGTGGGGTGGCTTGTTGGTCGGACTTGGCTGACTGCTCCGATGTGTTGGGGGTTTGGGAGGGCAGTGAGGAGGCAGTGAACCAGGTGGATATCTTTGTCAAGACCTCCCAAGGGGTCATGGATACTAAAATATTCTCTGACGTTGCTGGGGAGGATTCTGATGAGAGTGTTAAATGTATGTACCGGGTGGCTGTGTCTGCCCCTGGGTGACGAGTCACCTGGCCTGGATGAGTGTGTCATCTAAGTTGCTCTCATAGGTAAGGGCATCTAGTTGTGACAGGGCGACGACCTTTCCAAGTGATGGGGCGGTGGCTTGGGTGACTATGCACCTAAATTGAGCCCATGTTAGTTCAGGGACAATTTTTGTAGTGATGAGTGAGACTAATTTGCCCAGGTGTGGTAAAGTTACTGCTATTTTTTCCTTGTTGTGTTCAAAGCCCATGTTCAGTAAGGGTTTGATCATACACATGTATGTGTCAGTATCATATTGGTCGGGGTCAAATCTTGGTATGGGTATGTGCATTTTGGTGGCCATCTTGACACTTTCCCTGATTGTTCCTTGGTGTTCTATTTAAAGCTGGATCAAGATCCACCGCTTGCCACCAGTGTTATCCTCCATGATTTATGGCGTGACCTCTCGCCCTGTAATACACAGGCTCAAACCTTGGGTTTTCTTCTGTGCTTTGTGGCACGACTCCTCGCTCCATAGGACACAGGCACAAGTTTAGGGGTTCTTTATTTCAAGACCAGGTAGAACATATACCAAAAGAACAGGGCAAAAACACAGGCAAACCAGTATTGCACATATACTGTATTAACCAGATTGATTTACACAGTACAATATAGTACATCACATCTGGCACTTGCAGATTCCCTTATGATACAGGTAAGGCAACACACAGTATAGCAGGGTGGCACACTGGGAACTATAAGTCTGTGGCTCACTGGGAGTCCCGATTGGGGTAGGCCTTGGGTGTATTCCCCTCGTAACGCTATGGGAGCAATGAACCTTCACACCGACGAGAGTTCACTGAGAGTCACTGGGGAAGTCACAAATTGCTGCATTCGCGAACTGAGGTATGTGGGGACAGGGGTAGTCATCACACAAAGGGGGAATATACAAGGGTTATCACTGGAGAGGAGGGACTTTACAAGGGACAGGATCCACTGGGGAGAACTGCAGCAGAAGGGGAAGTTGGTACTCACAGTTCAGATGGGGTGTCAGGAGGGGGAGGAGAAGGGTGACACTCAAGCTCTTGAGAGGTTCAGATGGCGGCCCGGTGTAGGAGGGAGGCCGTCTGGAGAAAGTGGAGTCGCCTCACGTCAGGGACGCCCGGTAGGCAAGGAGGGAGGCTCACCTCAGGTCCTCCGGGAGGTGGCCTCGGGAGTAGTTGGGCCCTTGGGACAGGGGCCAAATACGGCCAGTAGGCGGCCAGCCTTCCATCTGGCTTGGGACGTCATCGGAGTGTGCAGGGTACCCTGGGACCCAGGGGGGCCTGGGGATGGTGGTGTGCCCCTCGGAGGCTGGGGGCTGCGGTCTTGTCGGGGAGAGGGGGCCGTCAGGAGTCGCCTATGGCCACGGTGCCCCTGCGAGTCCGTCAGTGTCTGCACCCGGAGTAGGGATACCGACTGGATACCCACGACACACACTCTGCCACGAAGTATCTGTAGGGGAGAAATCTCCACCCCAGGTGGTGTGAGGGGAGGCAGAAGGGCATTTCACTCGGCTACTGGAGGGTTGGACAGAGCCAGAGACTTCCTCCTCTACAGGAGCCTCCTGTTTAGTGGAGGAGGGAGATTCGGCAGTTGCTCATTCTACTTGGCAGACACGATGGGTGCTGCCGCAACTCCATGCTGGAGACGGAGATCTGGCGAACACTCCTCTGGCCTGGCAGGTCTGGCGAACATTGCCTAGGCTCCCGGACCGAGGAGAGAAGGAAGGAGATCTGGCGAACACTCCTTCCACCCGGCAAGTCCAGCGGATGTTACCGGGGCACCTTTCATCCCTGGAGCAGCAGGAGGGAGAGATCCGGTGGATGCTCTCAACTGGGCAGGTCTGGCGGACGCTGCCACGCTACTGCTGCTGGGGGCTAGTCACAGCTGCGGAGTACCCGGCGGGTGCCTCTGCTATGGCAGGTCCAGCGGACGCTACCAAGGCTCTGCTCCCTTGCCTTGGACGGGCGGGAGAAGTCTGGTGGACACTTTCACATCGGCTAGTCCGGCGGATGTAACCATGCCTCTGCTCCCGAGGGTGGGTGGTAGAAGAGGAAGAACCGACGGTCGCTCCTGTTGTGGCCAGGAAGGCTGAGTCACCTGCCTGGTGTCACTTGGTAGGGTGGCTATCACCTCCCTGTCATTTTTTTTTTTCTTATGCAAGGAAGAAGGAACCAATGGCCATGGGCCAGCAAACTGTTCCTCCCAAGAATAAACAAAAACAATACAAAAGAGAGCCAAATTCAAGATCCGTTCATTTAGAGATGCCTGGACACACTGTATTTGAAAGACTGGAGATCATAGGAAGCAGGAAATACAGACAGAGGGAGACAGTTCCAGAGTTGACCAGTCGCATAAATGAAGGACTGGGAGTAACGGTTAACTCTTGAATTAGAGAGTTGGACAGAAAAGGGATGAGAGGTTGTTGCTAGACGGGTACTATGTGCCCGTCGTAGAGGTGGAGGGATGCAAGCAGACAGTTCAGAGGAACAGTGGCCATTGAAGTAGCGACAGAAAAGTAATAAAGATGCAACAGTGCTTGGAAAAGAGACAGGTTGAAGGGAGCTAGTAAGAGGAGGAGAGTTAATGAGACGAAAAGCCTTTGACTCCACCCTATTGAGAAGGGCTGCATGTGGGGATCCTCCCCACACATGAGAAATGTACTCCAGACAGGGGCGAAAAAAAACCGTGTATAAAGTCAACATCTGTGCAGGGGTAAAGAAGGTTCAGAGTCGGCTTAGCACACCTAATCTCTTAGAAGCACATTTCGTAAGAGATGAAATATGTTCTTTCCAAGATAAATCCCGAGTGAATGAAACCCAAGCATGTTCAAGGATGATGTAGGAACAAGCTGGACATTATTAAACATCAGCAGGTACTCCTGTGGAAGGTTTTGACGGGTTGCTAGGTGTAAGAACTGAGTCTTTGATTGCATTTAAAATAACAAGATTATTTTTACCCCAGTCAGAGATACGAACCAAGTCAGACATTAGGTGTGCCATAGCCTCATCCCTTGTTTGTTGAAGTAACTGCCGAGATAGGCGTTGCAGAGACCGGATGGAAAGGAGAAGGGTGGAATCATCAGCGTATGAGTGGATAGGGTTAGATGTACAGCTTAAAAAGTCATTGATGAATAAAAGGAAGAGAGTTGGTGATAGGACAGAGCCCTGAGGAACACCACTATTGATAGATCTAGGAGAAGAACGGTGGCAGTCTACAACAGCGGCTATAGAACGACCAGAAAGGAAGCTAGAGATGAAGGCACACATAGAAGGATAGAAATCATAAGAGGGCAATTTAGAAATTAAAGATTTATGCCAGACTCGATCGAAAGCCTTTGAGATGTCAATTGCAATAGCAAAGCTTTCGCCAAAGTCCCGAAAGGAGGATGACCAGGAGTCTGAAAGGTAGGTATTAGACGATAGTTGGAGGGTTGGGAATGGTCACCCTTCTTTGGGACTGGCTGAATGAGAGCAAACTTCCAGCAAGAAGGAAAGGTACAAGTTGACAGACAAAGGCGAAAAAGTTTACCTAGGCAGGGTGTAAGCTCAGAAGCACAGTTCTTGAGGACAACAGAAGGGACCCCATCAGGACCATATGCCTTGTTAGTATTGAGGCCAGTGATGGCTGAAAATACATCAGCTGAAGAAATTTTAATGTCAGCCATGAGGAAGTCAGAGGGGGGAAGTGATGGAGGAACAGCACCGGAATTGTCTAAGGTGGAATTGGAGGAGAAAGTCTGAGCGAAGAGATCTGCTTTATCAGTAGAAGAAATAGCTACAGAGCCATCAGAGTAGAAAAGAGGAGGGAAGGATGATGAGGTAAAGTTGTTAGAAAGGTTTTTGGCAAGGTGCCAGAAGGAACATGAAGAATTTGAGTTGGAGAGTTGGGAACATTTAGTGCGGATGAAATTATTTTTAGCAGAGCGAAGAACAGACTTAGCACGATTCCGAGCAGAAACATAAGAAAGATGTGATTCAGGGGTGGGTTGGCTCTGGTACCTTTTGTAGGCCCTCTCCTTGTTGCGGACAGCATTAGAACAAGCGTGATTAAACCAAAGCTTTCCTGCATTAGACAAAGGATATGAGAAAGGAATGTATGCTTCCATGCCCGAAAAAATAACCTCCGTAATGTGTAAGGCACACGCAGATGGCTCCCAGCCATGGAAGCAATAATCATTCCAGGGAAAATAAAAAAAGTACTGCTTAAGGGCCTCCTAATCCGCAGCTCCAAAGTGCCACAGACGACGTTTCTTTGGAGGGTCCCCAGGCTGCAGCGGAGCAATAGGACAGATTAAGATAATAAGGTCATGATCGCAGGAGCCCAACGGAGAGAAAAGATTAATAGTGTAAGCAGAAGGATTAGTTGTAAGGAATACATCAAGTATGTTGGAGCTCTCTCCAAGGCGATCAGGGATACGGGTAGGGTGCTGTACAAGCTGCTCTAGGTCATTAAGGATAGAAAAGGTGTAGGCTTGATCACAAGGTGGATCAGTGAAAGGAGAGGAGAGCCAAAGGTTGTGGTGAACATTGAAATCTCCAAGAATGGAGATTTCAGAGAAAGGAGAAATGGATAGAATGTGTTCCATCGTGGAAGTAAGATAGTCGAAGAATTTTTGAGAGTCAGTAGAATTAGGCGATAAGTAAACAGTGCAGATATATTTAGTCAGAGAATGACAGGACAGCCAAAGCCAGAGAGTAGAGAATTCAGAAGAATCAAGTTCAGGAACACGAGAGCAAGATAGGTCGTTGCGTACTTATACACAACAGCCACTTTTGGCTTTGAAATGAGTATAGAGAAAGTAGGAGGATACAGAAAAGGGTTTGCTGTCAGTTGCCTCAGACAGCTGAGTCTCCGTTAAGAAGAGAAGGTGAGGTTTAGAGGAGGAGAGGTGGTGTTCCACGGAAAGAAAATTTGAGGAAAGGCCGCGAATGTTGCAGAAATGAAGAAG
>JAGKTI010004497.1:33304-50248 GCA_018397915.1 Birgus latro
GGAAACTTTCAACTACAATACAATAAGTACACTGGTGTAGTTTAGAGTTAATAAGTTCAGTTTACAGTAGTAATAATGAGTTCTGAACGATCTGTAGGTGACAGGGCCCAGTCAGATAAGGCTAATGAGGAGAGTCAGGCCCCAAGGACTGAGGCAGATGAGGATGTAATACAGACCCAGTTTACTGAGACACAGTCCCAGTCAGCTGAGGTAAATGAGGAGAAAGGTGGTGCCAGACGAAGGACTTTGACAGAGAAAGGGCGTGAGTACCAAGTAGAATTGTATAGAAAGAAGTTAGCATCAGCAAGGCATGCATGGGAAAGAGTAATTAATGAAATATTGTCAGGTCTAGATGATGTTGGGAGTTTGGATCAGCTTAGAGCTCACATGAGAGCCGAAGAGTTACAGTATAATGAAGTAGTACAAGTACTTAAAGGATTAATGGAAGCAGATCCAAGCTCACAAATAGAGTTAAGTGATGACCTGGCAGAACATAGTGAAAAGCATAAAATTTGTATGAATATGATTGGAAGGAGAGTGGATGAATTGATGCAAGACACAAAATTAGTAAAAAGTAAGTCTTCCAAATGCTCAAGCAATGCTAAATCTAAAAGCAGTAAATCATCAGTTTATTCACATCAAACTAATAGATCTTGTCAGAGTAGTATTGTAAAGTTGCAAACAAAGGTAGCTAGACTTAAAGTTGAGCAGCAGTTTCAAGAAAAAGAACAGGAACTTTTGAAGTCTAAGCAGGAAAAGGAACAGGAACTTTTGAAGTCTAAGCAGGAAAGGGAATGGGAGCATCAAAGACTGCTTTTAAATAAAGACTTGGCTATTTCTCAAGCAGAGTTGAATGCTGTAAATGCAATGGAAGATCAAATGTTAGACTTGCCCGATGGTGATAGCGATGATGAATTAGATAGTAAAAGGCAGCATATTCCTTGATTCACAAGAAGCAGTTCAGGGTGAAACCCACAAAGCTGATGTAGTAACACCGAAAGAGAATGTTAAAGGTTCATCAGTTTCTGGCTTGGGTGAATTAGAAAGAGAAGTGTCCAAACTAAATCAGACTTTCTTACTTATGAGTCCACAGCTTAACCCACATGCTGAGAGTTTTAAACCAAAATCAAAATTGAAGCAGTCACAGTCATCAGTTAAGCATAATGAATCAAGTCAGGCAGTAGACATGAGTTTGCTAAAAAATGTGGTAGATATTTTGTCATCAAAAGGCTCAAAGGAATTGCCTCGACCAGAGCCAGAGGTATTCAAGGGAGATTTGTTAGAGTTCCCAACCTCGCTCAAGAATTTTGAGATTTTCATTGAGTCAAGAGTAACAAATCCTGCTGAGAAATTGTTTTACCTGGGAAAGTATACTGATGGAGAAGCTAAAGAAGCTATCAAAGGACTGTTCTGTTTGCAGAATGAGGAAGCTTTCATTAAGGCAAAGAAAATGTTGAAGGACCGATTTGGTAATGAGTTCATGATAGCTAATGCTTATAGAAGAAAACTGTATGAGTGGCCAAAGATATCAGACAATGATGGTAAAGCGCTACAAAAGTTATCTAACTTCTTGCAAAATTGTTTAACGATTATGAACTCAACCACTCACCTTAATGTCTTAAATGATCCTTTGGAGAATGGTGAAATCCTACAGAAGCTACCTCCACGTATAATTGAACGATGGAATTCATATGTACACAACTGGCTCTCAAATAGTGGAAACTATCCCCCATTTTGTGCCTTCTGTAAATTCATATCAGATGAAGCAAAGAAAGCCTGTCATCCAATCTCTTCGTATAATGCAGTGATGGGAATAAGTAATACATCTGCTTCAAAGGGAAAGAAGGAAAGCAAAGCAGACACAAGCAAAGCAAGGGTAAAACGTTTTGTTGCCAACACAACTGGAGTGAAAGAAAAGGAAGTAAAGAAAGACCAAAAGGATAAGGATGACAAAACACAATTGAGCAAAACAAACAAGGATGACAACAAACAATTTGTCAAATGGCCACATTGTCTCTACTGTAATGAAGAGCATGAACTGATTGCATGCAAAACATTTGACAAGCTGGACAATAAGAAAAAATCAGAGTTTATTCAGAAAGCATTCATTTGCAGAGGTTGCCTAAAGCGTGGACACATTGTTAAAAACTGCAAAAGGAGGAGAATATGTGAAACTTGTAAACGATATCATCCAACATGTCTTCATGAACTTGTACTTGAAAGAGCCAAAGAGAAAGAGGCTGAGAAATCAGAAAAGTCCAAGACGACTGAGGATAGTACTGTCTCAAACAGAATCAAGATTAACAGGTTATTCATAGGAGATACACATAGCATGATCGTTCCTGTGTGGCTATACCTAGACAGTGATAAGTCAAATCGAATCTTGGTTTATGCTTTATTAGATGATCAGTCTGATGCATGTTTCATTGCAAAGATTACTCTAGACAAAGTTAAACCAACAGGACCACAGGTACATCTCCAGTTAGCTACAGTGATGGGAGAAGATACTGTGCTTTGTACAAAAGTACAAGGACTTGTGGTAAAGGGAGTATATGAACAGAAAGAAGTGTTGCTTCCCTATGCTTACTCTAGAGATCACATACCAGCCAGGCGAGATCAGATACCAAGACCCGAGACTGCAAACAATTGGCCACACTTGAATGGAATAGCAGATAAACTGATGCCATATGACCCTAATGTGGAAATTGGTCTTATCATAGGTCTAAACTGTACTAAAGCACTGAAGCCACAGGAAATTATCCCAGGAAATGAAAATGATCCTTTTGCTAGAAGGACAGAGTTAGGATGGGGTATAATTGGAAAGGTGTGCAGTGACACAGGTACAGCAAATGACTTTGTACAGGTACACAGAACAATGGCGCAAGAAGTGGTCATAAAGAATGAAAGGAAAGTCAGTTTCCTTATTGTTCCAGAACAAGTAAAGGAAGTGATAGAACCACAGCAAGTTCAGAAAATGTTTGAGCAAGACTTTAATGACAAGCAGACAGATGATGTCTCCATTTCTCATGAAGATAAACTATTTTTGACAAAAATGGAGGAGGGAATATACAAGCCAGAGCAACAACATTATGAGATGCCACTTCCTCTCAAAAATGAAAAGGTCAGATTTGAAAACAACAAACACTTAGCTACTTACAGACTAGAAAGACTGAAAGGAAAACTCAGAAATGACAAGAAATACTATAAAGACTATGTGAAGTCTGTGCAAGACATGATCACTCATGGATATGCAGAAGCAGTTCCAGCAAAGGAGTTAGCAAGACAAGATGGGTTTGTCTGGTATGTACCTCATCATGGTGTGTATCATCCAAAGAAACCAGACAAACTAAGAGTAGTATTTGACTGCAGTGCTAGCTACAAGAAACAGTCACTAAATAGTCACTTGTTACAAGGACCAGACTTTGCAAACAGTCTCATAGGAGTGCTGTGCAGATTCCGTCAAGAAGAGGTAGCATTTGTATGCGACATCTCTGCAATGTATCATCAGGTGCATGTGTCTCCTGAGTACAGAGATTTGCTACGCTTTCTATGGTGGGAAAATGGAGATCTGGATAAAGAAGTGATTGAATACAGAATGACTGTACACTTGTTTGGAGCTACTTCATCACCAAGTGTTGCAAACTTCACATTAAAGAAAACAGCTGATGATAATGAACATGAGTTTGGATCTGATACAGCTAGTTTTGTAAAAAATGATTTCTATGTAGATGATGGGCTGAAATCCGTGCCTACAGCAGCTGAAGCTATCCAACTGATTAACGAAAGCAAAGCATTGTGCATGAGAGGAGGTTTCAGGCTTCATAAGTTTCTGTCCAACAGCAAGGAAGTACTGGCAGCTATCAGCTCAGAAGAAATGGCTGGAAGCATGAAGAGTCTGAATCTCAGTAAAGACACATTACCTATTGAAAGAACACTTGGAGTAGAATGGTGCGTGGAAAGTGACACTTTTCAATTCAGAATCAATTTGAGTAATAAGCCTGTCACAAGAAGAGGTATTCTGTCAACTGTGAGCTCCATATTTGACCCCCTAGGTTTAGTATCTCCTTTCATCCTAAAAGGTAAAAGAATTCTCCAAGATCTGTGCAAAGAGGGAGTAAGTTGGGATGATGACGTACCAGAACCCATCAAGTCTAGGTGGGAACAGTGGAGAAATGAAATACACCTGTTGCAACAAGTGCAGGTACCTAGATGTTACAAGCCTGCAGCATTTGGAGAAGTAAAAGCAGTTGAGTTTCATCACTTTTCTGATGCTAGCATGGAAGGATATGGACAGTGTTCTTACATCAAATTGATTACTGACAAAGGTCAGGTACATTGTGAACTTGTAATGGCAAAGTCAAGAGTTGCACCACTTAAAGTCATCACCTTTCCCAGATTAGAGCTTGCAGCAGCGGTTGTGTCAGTGAGGATTCATACAATACTGAGAAGACAGCTGAATTATAAAGATGTCAAAGAGGTGTTCTGGACTGATAGTAAAGTAGTACTAGGCTATATCTGTAGTGATGCAAAGAGATTCAAAGTATATGTAGAAAACAGAGTTCAGCAAATAAGAGATCAAACTTCACCTGCACAGTGGAAGTATGTAGAGACAGATAGTAATCCAGCTGACTATGCATCACGAGGCATGCCAGTGCAAGCCTTGATCAACAATTCTAAGTGGTGGAATGGCCCAGACTTTCTTTGGCAACTGTATGATACAACTGAAGCAGCAGTAGAAGACATCATGATTGCAGAAGATGATAATGAAGTAAAGAAAACTGTGTCATGTCTCACAGAAGTTCAAGAGCCATCTCCATTCCTAGACAGACTTGAGTATTTCTCTGACTGGCATCATGCTACCAGAGCTACTGCAGTGTGCCTCAGACTTCAGAAAAAATTTAAAGGTAGAGAGAAAAAAGATCAAGATGTAAAAGCAGCTAATGAGAAGTCTGTAAAGTCTGAGTATATTCCTGTGACTGCAGCAGAACTGATAGAAGCCGAAGTTGAGATACTAAAACAACTTCAGATACAGGCATTCCCAAAGGAAAGAAGAGCATTGTCCAACAAAGTTAACAAGGAAAGATCAGGTTGTAGTGATGGAAGAACCAAAATCAGTGTCTTACAGAAATCCAGTCCGATGCATAAACTTGATCCATTTATGGATGAAGATGGGATCATCAGAGTAGGTGGCAGGATCAGAAGAGCAAATATGCAAAATGAGAGAAAGCACCCAGCCATATTACCAAAGAAATCTCATATAACAGATATGTTGATTTGTCACTACCACAAGAAAGTTTAGCATCAGGGTAGGGGTATCACATTAAATGAGATTAGAGGGTCTGGGTACTGGATCATAGGAGGATCTTCTCTAGTAGCCAAGCACATTTCTAGGTGTACCATTTGTAGAAAGGTTAGAGGAAGTACACAGGAACAAAAGATGGCAGATCTCCCTACAGATAGATTAGAACCTGCTGCTCCTTTCACTTATTCTGCTGTTGATTTCTTTGGACCCTTTTACATTATGGAAGGGCGTAGAGAACTGAAGAGATATGGTGTCTTATTCACATGTATGACATCACGTGCAGTTCATTTGGAAACAGCTAACACTATGAACACAGACTCTTTCATCAATGCCTACCGTCGCTTTGTAGGACGGAGGGGACCTGTACTTCAGTTGAGATCAGATCAGGGTACAAACTTTGTTGGTGCTAAAAATGAACTGTTAACATGTCTAAAGGAAATGGACTATGTAAAAATAAGAGGCGAGCTGCTAAAGGATCATTGTGACTGAATAGAATTTAGAATGAATGTACCAAACACAAGTCACATGGGTGGTGTTTGGGAGAGACAGATACGTACAGTGAGAAATGTTCTTTCTGTATTACTTGATCAGCATGGGTCTCAGCTAGATGATGAATCTCTAAGAACTTTCATGATAGAAGCAGAATCCATAGTAAATGGTCGTCCTCTAGCTGTGGACACATTGAGCTCTCCTCAGCACATACAACCACTGACACCTAACATGCTACTAACAATGAAAACTAAAGTTGTACTACCCTCGCCAGGTAATTATGAGAGGATAGATGTGTATTCAAGAAAGCGCTGGCGTAGGGTGCAGTATTTAGCTAATGAGTTCTGGTCCAGGTGGAAAAGGGAATTCTTGCAGTCCCTGCAATTGAGAAACAAATGGGTAAAGCCACAAAGAAACATGCAAGTTAATGATATTGTAATTGTAAAGGATGATACCTTGGCTAGAAACAATTGGAAATTGGGGAAAATAGTAGAAGCTTTTACTGGTGAAGATGGGCTTGTGAGAAAGGTGAAAGTAATGATATCAGATTCTGAGTTAAATAATCAAGGAAAACGTACCAAGGCAATCACTTTTATTGAACGACCAGTTCATAAACTCATCTTACTAGTTGAGGCAGATTAAGACCGGGTATCTCCACCAAAGAGCCAACTATAGTGCCATACCTATGCCAAAGTATAATACTTATAATATTAGTATCATTGTATAGCCTACCTCTGTACTCAATACGTGTAAAATGAATTGTTCTTATGTTTTAAGAGAGCCACTGTCACCTTCATGGTATTATTTTCTACTTTTGTACTCATTAAGATATAAGAAAATTGAAGGCAGTACAGTGGTTAGTATTTTCTCTATATTCATTAAAGTATAAGGTACAGATATATGGTAAATTGCTCTCACAATTTAGGGGAGCCATGTAAATGTCATAGGTACTTATTTTGTACGTTCTATATCACAAAGTCTATTAAGAAACGTATTCAGAGATTTGTTTACATCGGTAGTATTAGAGGTGCGCACCTGGTGCCTCAGCTGTTGGCGGCCATCTTATGCGCCTGAGTCAAACTGTCGACTCAGCATTTTTAGGCAGACAGAGCTGGCCCAGGGAGCGGCGACTTGAGGTAAAACGCTGTATTTTGTCCTATTTTGCTTACAATAAACAATGTTACATGTTTATAACTGATACGTAAATGATATATTAGAATGTCAAGATTGTTGTGGAGTAGTCATAACAGATTCAATGACGTGATTGTGTTAAATATGAACTGAAATGTGTGCTAGTCCCTCAGACAAAGAAATTGTACTTTCAGTTTTATGAGAACGATACCGGGGAATTCACTGGATTTGTCAAGATGAAATAAATATGCAGATTACCCTGGTTGTTTGCTCTGTAATACCACCCGAATGCCTGGGCCCAGACCTCTACAGTCGCCATGCAGAGGACGCCCCCTTGTTTACTTACTGCCACCCTCTGACGGGCTCTCCACCCCGAGCCCGTGCCACACCAGTGTGGCGAATCTTTAAAAAAAAAAAAAAAAACTGGACGGTGTGTGTCTATCGTTCCCGACCTTCTCTGGCTGGTGGCAAGGTGGGAGGCTCGCCTCTCCTGGAGTCCCGACAGAGAGTGTGGGGCTTGGGGCTGGGGCCAAAGAGGGAGAGCGGGCAGGCCTGGTGCCGGCTCCTGGGAGTGCTGTGCGGATCTCCTGTGTCAGGCAGGTCTCGCCTTGGAGTCCTGGATAGGCCCCGGGGTGCCTGGAGGCCAGGGTCCCTTGAACCTGGGGTCGCTGTTGGAGGGGAGCTGCGGCATCTTCCAGGAGGAGGAGTCACCGCCAGGGTAACGTCTCAGCAACCTCGGGCTGGGGGAGTCGCCATCAGGACACGTCTGCGGCAACCCTTCTGCGGGAACTTCTGTTGGGAGGGCTGCCCTGGAGGGGCGGGCTGGAGGGCACTAAGACTCCGGATGGGTCCTTGCCAGTAGTCCTCCAGTAGGGGGTCTCCCCTGAGCTCGCCTCCTGTAGTAGGGGGAGCGAATCCCGCCCAGCCACAGGAAAAGGGTGGGCCAGGCAAGGGACCTCCTCTGCATGAGGTGGCCTGCCCTGCCTTGTTCCCAACACGGACGGTGGCCTGTGTCACGGTGCTGCTCTTGGGGGAGACTGCAGGAGAGAAGTGGATGGTGGCCGGTTCTGCTTCACCCGACACGGACGGTGGCCTGTGTCGCGGCCCTGTAGGAGGATGGCAACTGAGGAGGGGACAGTGGCCGGCTCTACCTCTGACCTAATACGGACGGTGGCCTGCTTCACGGCATTGCTTGGGATCAGCAAAGCAATCCCACCCCTAACCTGGCGAGAATGACTTTCACCGAGGTTTAGGTGGCTTCTCCTGCTCACCTGTTGCAGCGTTGGTTAGGAGCGAGAGGGGCACCGGGGACTTGGACAGGTGTGTCGGTCCTGCCTGAAACCACTCGGTGTCGGTCGCACACCCCTGGTGGTCCTTCCTAGGCTGGGGGTGTCGCTGTTGTCTGCTGCTGAGGAATACCCCACCGTATTCTTGACTGCACGCATTTCAGTGGGTACTCCTGTGGAAGGTTTTGTCGGGTTGCTGGGTGTAAAAACTGAGTCTTTTATGCATTAAAAACAACAAGATTATTTTGTATGAGCCAAGTCAAACATTAGGTATGCCATAGCCTCATCCCTTTTTTGTTGAAGTAACTGCTGAGAAGGACGTTGCGGGAACACAATGGAAAGGTGAAGGATGGAATCATCAGCATATGAGTGGATAGGATTAGATGTATAGCTAAGAAGCTCATTGATCAATGAAAGGAAGAGAGTTGGTGATAGGACAGAGCCCTGAGGAACACCACTATTGATAGACCTAGGAGAAGAATGGTGGCCATCTACAACAGCAGCTATAGAACGACCAGAATGGAAGCTTGAGATGAAGGTAGACAAAAATATAGAAACCGTAAGAGGGCAGTTTGGAAATTAAAGATTTGTACCAAACTCGACTGAAAGCCTTTGAGATGTCAAGTGCAATGGCAATGGTTTCACCAAAGTCTCGAAAAGATGATGACCAGGAATCTGAAAGGTAGGTGAGAAAATCGCCAGTCGAGCATCCCTGACGAAACCCTTACTGACGATCAGAAAGAAGGATGTCATAGGAAAGATGCTTTAAAATTTTTCTGTTATGATTAAACTTCAGAACTTTTAAGACACAGGATGTTAAAGCAATTGGGCAACAGTTAGTGGGATGGGAATGGTCGCCCTTTTTTGGGACTGGCTGAATGAGAGCAAACTTCCAGCAAGAAGGAAAGGAACAAGGTACAAGAGCACAATGGTGTCTGAAATGGCTTAAGAGACTAGTTTGTGCTTGATATTGTTCTCCACCACCACCATCAATATTACCTTCCCGACCTTTCTTCCCACCTAAGATGGGACGAGGTAGGGTCCAAGAAACAGTTAAATAAAAGCACGAAAATGGGGGATGTTATCAAAAGCCTGCCCAGTGAAATGGACCAGCAACTGATTCACACACCATTCTATCTATCTATCTATTGCCAGACGCCACAATCCCGCAAGGGGTGGCCATTTGACTCTGAGTTACTGTATTTGTTTTATAGGGAGGGGCACTAACCCTCCACCAACCCACTTGTTGACACGTAGGGAGCACGTATGGTTTGGTTATATGGTTACCACCCAGCGTTGTAAATGGTTTCTTGGCTTACAGGAAACCATTTGGCTTGTCACTCAATGTAAAGCCACCTGTAAAAGAAAGAAAAGCAATAAGAAGTGACAGGAAAGATGGGAGAAATAGGAGGAGAGGAGGGCAGGCACAGAAAAAGAATGATAAAGGCTAAGGAAGAAGTAGGCAGCACTACATCAAGCGAGCGGATGATGGTCGCCACCACCACCACCATTCACGACCCTAAAATCACGGATCACCTAGGCCTAGCCATCTGCGCAAAACACAGGTCTACATTATTTCTAGCATCTGTAATGATATACATGTCTCTGCAAATAGTGTAAAGTCATGCTGAATACGAAAATTATATCTATTTATTCTGTTACAGTTTTCACATAATTACCTGTTATGCAGCATATTCTGGGTCCATCTCCTTGAACTCAGATATAGGCATGTGCTTGGGTTCTTTTGTCCAGGACCGGGCTAGAGCGTGCAGACAAGGGATAGGGCTCAAACACAGGCTAACCAGTCTTACACATATATTACCTTATAAACAGATACAGTGGATAAAATGAGCACCAACACCGACACCCCCATCCAAAAAGGAGACGACGAGGAGGTTACCACCACCCTACAAGAGGACACTGGACAGGTGACATTACCTTCCATGCCACACCGGCCCACGTCACCTTCTTCCATACGTCTCTTCTCCCTGCAACCGGACCAGTGGCAAGGTAGCAGTCTGGGAAAACTACTCTCCTGCCGCAGCAGCCATCGCCAGACTTGGGGTGGGACTTGCCACAAAGCAGTCCCACGTAGGCCCTTGGCAGATCCTACTGGACCTGTCAAAAGAGGAGGAACGACCGTTGGTCTTCCCAGACCTGCGTTTCCCCAGGGAAACAGCAGCATAGCAACATCTGCCAGATTTGCTGTAGAAGGAGTGACCACCGGTTCTCCCTCTTCTGCCACCCACCTTTTGGAGCGGGAGCACCGTACTAGCCGCCATGGGAGCGTCTGCTGGATTTCCGCTGCTGTTTGTCCCAGGGAAGGGAGCAGAGCCCTGGTAGCGTCCGTCGGACCTGCCATAGAGGAAGCACCCGCCGGGTACTCCTTGGCTGCAACTTTCCCTCGGCAGCAGGAAGGTGGTAGCGTCCGCCGGACCTGCCTGAGCAAGAGTGTCCTCTGGACCTCTCCCTCCTGCCGCCTCCGGGACGAGTGGTGCCCTGGTAACGTCCACCAGACTTACCAGGCGGGAGGAGCGTCCGCCAGATCTCCTGCCCCCACTCCCCAGCCTGGGAGCCTGGGCAACATCCACCGGACTTGCCAGGCCGGAGAAGCTTCTCAGGAATCTCCTCCCTCGATCCCGGCGTGGAGTTCTGGCAGCGTCCGTCAGACTTGCCACGGAGAGGGAGCGACCACCACATCTCCCTCCTCCACCAGTCCAGGGGCTCCCGCAGAGCGACACGTCTCTGGCTCGGCCCGCCCCTCCTGTGGCCAAGTCAGACGTCCCTCTTCCTCCCCCCAGACCAACTGGGTCAAAGACTGCTTCTCCACAGGTATGTCGTGACAGGACATTTGGAGCAGACCAGTCGTGGGCGTCTTGTTGGTCAAGCCATCCCCCCTACGCTCCCAGACACTGACGGACTCCTCGGGATGCCGAGGCCACAGGCAACCCCTGATGGCCTCCCCTCCCCAGCGAGACCGGAGCCCTCAGCCACCGAGGGGCATGCCACCAACCTCAGGCTCCACTAAGCCTGAGGCCGCCCACCATACACCCATCACTTCCAGAGGCCAGCATAGAGCTGCCCGCCACCTGGCTCTATTCGGCTCCAACCCCAAGGGCCAGACTACTCCCGAGGCCTCCCCCAGGAGGGACCAGAGAAGGCCTCCCTCTCCACCACCCAGCTGCCCACGTCATGAGGCCCGCACACACCACCTGGACGGCCTCCCTCCCACACCGGGACGCCACCTGAACCTTCCGGGGCAAACCCCCTGAACAGTGAGTGACTTACCCTACCCTACCAGTGAACCTCCCCTGTGCAATACCCCACCATCTTTGCAAACCCTTGCTGTGACCATATAATTACATTACGCTCTAAACCTCCCCCTCACTGTGATAATTTTCCCCAGTGACAGTATACCCCCCCGCTTGTGAATCTGATTGTCATTCCTTTAGACCGAACACCACCAGGGAATCGTGATAGCCCATGTGACTCTCCTTATGATCCTCTGTGTGCCCCCATAGATACGAAGGGTCAGTGCCCCCAGTCTAGACTCCTTCCCTGGAGTTTTATGTGAATTTACCCCGAGGCCCTGTGATATTGGACTTGTATTAAATTGTGTTGCCCCAACTGGGACATTCAGTGATCACCAGACTTGTAGTTCCTAAGGTGTATCTCTGCTATATTTGTGTGTTGCCCTAGAATGTACCATAAGGGAATCTGTGAGTGCCACATGTAATGTTTGATATTATACGGTGTATGTCGATATATGGTAATATATGTGTAATACTGGTTAGCCTGTGTTTTTTGCCCTGTTCCTTTGGTATATGTTCTAGCCCGGTCTTGAATTAAAGAACCCAAGGCTTGTGTCTGTGTCTTAGGGAGCAAGAAGTTGCACCCTAAAAACACAGAGCATAGCAGTGGATTTAATACTATGCATACATAAGGCAATTCTATATATAGGACACAAATAGAGTATATCTCACAACACTATGTATCAAGAGGGTAAGTATTCCACAGGGCTATGACACTATTGATGGTCATGAGTGTTACACAAAGGTCGTGATATCACAATTGGGGCACAAATATTACACAAGGGTCTTGGGGCATACATTTGGTACACAGGAGTCACGGTACTACAGACAGGTCACAAGTGTTACACGGGGGTCACAGTATTATGGTTGGGCACAAGTATTATACAGGGTCTATAACTCACAAAGTCCTTGATATTATAGGCAGGTCATAAGTATTATACAGGGGTCACAACACTTTGGACAGGGGGAAATAGCACTCAGGGTCTATAGCACTATGGTGGGACACAATTGTTTCACAGAGTTGATAACACCACTGGTGGGGCACTTAGGCGCACAGAGGTTACGTCACAGGTAGGTGTAGGTGACGACCCGGTGTAGAAGAAGGGCCATCAGGGGTGCGCTCCCGGTAGGGGCGTTGGTCTTGGGTGATGAACTCTGGAGTCCAGTGTAGGCTGGAGAGCACTCTGGTGGGTGGCCCCTTCCTGGTGGGGGCCTTAGGGGTGTGGGGGCCCTAGGGACTGGGGCCAAAAAGGGCTAGAAGGCGTGCTGCATGGCACCTGCCCTTGGCCGTGGTGGGAGTCCTGGAGGAGGGTCCAGGCTGGTCCGGGCCTGGGGTCAGCTGCGGGGCGGTCCTTGATGTCCTAGGGCTGTGGTCTTGCCGAGAGGGGAAGGCCATCGGGAGTCGTCTGTGGCCGCTCGCCTTTGGAGAGTCCGTCAGCTGCTGGGGGCGTCGGGGGCTGGGCTACAGGGACAGGACACTACAGGTCCGCTACAGACACTCTGTCAGGAGTCTAACTGGGGAGCAGTCTCGCCCTTTGTAGAGGAGGGGGAGCAGGAGGGGCATCTCACTTGGCCTCTGGAGGGGTGTGCTGAGCCAGAGACGGTGCCCTCATAGGAAGCCTCCGGGCTAGTGGAGGAGGGATGACCAGTAGTCTCTCCCTCAGCCTGGCAGGTCCAGTGGACTCTACTAGATCTCCACTCCGGGACAGAGGAAGGATGTCCATTGGACTCTCCTTCTGCCTGGCAGGTCCAGTGAACTCTACTCAGGCTCCCTCCCGGGGTAGTGGACGAAGGAGGTCCGGTGGACTCTCCCTCGGCCTGACAGGTCTGGTGGACTCTGTTGGGGGACCACTTGTCCCGGGGTCAATAGGAGGAGGAATCTGGCGGACTTTCTGCCTCCTGCAGGAGGTCCGGTGGACTGTACCACTTCTGCTGCTGGGAGAAAGTTGCAGCTGGGGGACAACCAGTGGTCTATCCCCCTGTGGCAGGTCCAGTGGACTCTACCACGGCTCCACTCCCTTCCTTGAAAAAGCAGGCAAAGGTCATCTGGTGGACGGTCCGAGATGCCTGCTCCCGACGGTGGGTGGTGGAAGAAGGAGATCCAATGTACTCTCCTCCTACAGCAGGTCCGGTGGACTCTAATGCGCAGCTGCTCCTCTAGGGAAAAGGAGGGCTTTGAGGACCGGTGGTCTCTCTTCTTCTAGTAGCAGATCCTGTGGACTCTGCTGCCGAGGGCCTACTTGGGACTGTGTAAGAACCAGTCCCACTCCAAGTCTGGTGAGCACTGTCCTTGTCAGAGGGTAATGCACCTGGCCAATACACTTCCCGTGAGTCTGGTTGGGAGTAAGAGAGGCATAAGGTGGCTGGGGACATGGGCCAGTGTGGTGCGGAATACTTGTCTGCCCCCCCTTGGCCTCCTCTTAGGGTGGGTGTTGCCTCCCCATGTCCTCCTCCTATGGTGGTGGCATTGGGGTCGCTCTGCCAGGTGGACATTTCATTACCATATATACACTAGTTTTCTCTGAAATACCAACCCCAATGGGAGACCACGGAGGGGGTGGCACAACACCCACCCCATGGAGGAACCACGGACAGGGTGTCACAACACTCACCCAAGGGGGAGACCACAGAGAGGCGCACAGGGCACACAAGAGCCCAGTCCAGATAAGCCTATGTCCCCCACTACTTTGCGCCCCTCTTCCCCTCAATGGAGCCAGACGGAAGAATGCCACCTGAGCAGACTACTCTCTAGCCGGGACAGCACTCACCAGGATCGGGGTGGGACTTGTACTCATACAGTCCCAGGTAGCACTGCGACGACGGCCACTGTCCACGCTGGGAAGGGATCGGCCACCATATGTCCCTCGTCTGCTACCCCTGTGATGCCCCTCACGGAGGCTGAGTGGTACACACTTCTCTCTCTCCCCACAGATGCAGTTCCCCGGCAGAGTTGCAGCTGGAGGAGATCTGGCAAGGTCCCGTGGTGAGTCTGAGGATCTGTGGCCTGCAGCCAGCACCCTGACGACGCCCCTCACTGTTGGACTCCTGAAGGAAGGGACACTGCAGGCAGCCTCTGATGGTAGCTCGACCCAAGCGAGACCGCAGCACTCTGTCACCCACGGGTGCCCCCAGGACTCCGGGGCATGACCTCCCCAGCCCCTGCGGCAAGTGGTCCTCCTCTAGGAGCAGATGGAAACAAGTGCACCTGCTCACCCTGTTCAGCCCCAGTCCTGAGGGCTGACCTCCCCACCAACGCCTCACTAGGGAAGGGCCTCCCTCCACTCCGCCCAGCAGCCCACTTCAGACAACCCGGCCCCTGGCAGTGGTCCTGTGCCTCCTGCTGGAGGGCACACCTGACAACACCCCTCCCACACCTGGACGACACCTGTGAGAAGCCCAAGTCCCAAGTAGCCCAAACCAGAGTCCTCCTGTCTTATTGTGCCTTTTGTCTGTACAGTGTATTGTGTCGATATTGTGTTCAGTACTGTGTTGGTTCTAATGCAATATACATGCAAAGTTGGTTGACCCAAGTTTTAATGCCCTGTTCCTCTAGTTGCATGCTCTAGACCCGGTCTTGAAGGGAACCCCAGATCAGTCGCTCATGTCTAGAGAACAAGAAGTTAACCTCAGAACACATAGCATAACACTGGTGGCTAGCGATGGTTCTTGATCCGGTCAGAGAGCAACGAGGAACATAAGGGAAAGTTTAGCAAAATGGCAGTCAAACCACATGTGCAGTTGTCAAAGTTCAACCCCGAACAATACGCTATTAACAAATAGCTGCCCAAGGTTAAGCCACTGCTAGACATAGGATTCGACTACGACAGGGAGAAGATAGCAGTTACCTTGAATCAACCTGGGCAAAGCAGTGTCAAGTATTGCCACTAAAGGAGCTGACATGGGTGCAATTCACCCAAATCATGATCCAGGCAGTCACGCCATCCTTGGGGAAAGTTGTAGCCCTGTTACAGCTTGACACCCTCACCTACGACGGCAACCTGGACGACACACTCATTCAGGCCAAGCGACTCATCGCTGCTGTTTACCCAGAGACCGATGCAGCCACCCGGGAAAAACACATATTCAATACACTGCTGAGGATCCTCCCCAGCACCATAAGTGAACACTTCACGATTGTCAGGGGGAATTTTAGTAATTCAAAAAGAAAATGTATAATTCACGAGGATAATGTGATATTGTATAATTGGAGTATACAATATATAGCTATGTGTGCTAGGAATGACTATCGAGTCATTTATTAAGAGAGAATAGACTCGTGAAATCAAGTGGCGATTTCACTTTATGCTGGCTTACTTCGCCAATTCTCTAGAGTCGAGAATTTATAGACTTTCTCAACGGTACACAGCAGAGACTAGACGCTCAAGTAGGCTGTAATATTGTACCGTTGGCCTCTGAGAAAGTTAGTTTCTCCCCTTAACATTCAAAAAGTAATAATAATAATAATAATAATAATCAGGATCTTGGCTGAGCCAAACTCCTAGCTAGCACAACGGATTTAAGGATTAATGCCAAATGCTGGCCTAAGTACCAGTCGTGATTAATATAAAGAGTTGTGCTAACGTGGAGTAGCAAAACTGTACTAAATATGTAGGAAAATTAAACACGACTGTTACATTTAACAAAGCTCAAAAAAAACAACTGTAAATTTATTGAATACAAGAAAATAAATTTACGTTACATGACTCCAATTAAAATCAAGAAAGGGAAGTGCACTCACTCAAACACTCAGACAAACAGCTAAATATCTCAAAAACTTAAGTCTAGGAAAACAAAAGGAAATACTAATCGGTATAGATGAGACCGTGCTGCTGTGACGATCACCAACAGGTGGGAGCTTTCGGGACACACGCCAATACATGCTGAGATCTGAAATCGCTAAGAAAATCACATTAGCCTTCGCAAGGCGAACCGCAACGCACCGTGTCTACAGTCAGACTAACTCTGATTTTAAGTGCCCGATGTGAAGAGCGTGTGAAAGGGTGTGGCCGGCCAATGGCCGGGAGGCGAGAGCGATAATTCAGAAATTATCGCTCAGAGGAATGCACCGCCCGCACATAAAAACAATCACTCGCCCCTCCCCTGCAGACAGAACAACTGAGGAGGACCCTTTCCCAGAGCCTTGGCGAGGCCTTACCCAAGGCCTTAGTTCCGTTCAGCTCCGCCAGTGTGAGCAGCAGCCGAGACGGAGCTCCAGCAGACGTAGCAGCCGGCGTTGGGCCCTGTCATCCACTCCCCCAGCCCAAGGTTCCCGTGAGGCGGCCCTGACGGCGACGCCACCCTCCAGCCATTGCCGCAGTCCAGTCACTCTGGGTTCCAGTACCCTGGGTCCTCAGACACCCCGGAAGGCGCCCCGCACGCCAGGGCACGACTTACCTGCTGGTGGGACCTCTCCGGGCCCGTCCCA
>JAGKTI010004498.1:0-16816 GCA_018397915.1 Birgus latro
CCCAGGGAAAATAGGCCCAAGGAGGAACATTAGTTCAGTGGGTATAATAGGACCCAGGGGTCTTCTCCTACAAGGGAAGTGGCAATCCATGGTCCTACACAGTGCCAGTATGCACTGTCATAGGGTTTTACACAGGCAGCTATGGGTACCCCAGCTAGTCTCTTACATTAACCCCTAAAAGACAGGTGTCTGCAAATGCTGTCCGAGGGTACTAGGGCTAAAAGGATGGGAGTTCACATATGCGGTCACACCCCTCCCAAGCCCTTCACCCCCATCCTACCTCCCCCTACCATCACACCCACACACCATCCCCACCCCCCTCACTGCCCTGCCAGCACCCCCCCACCATCACCCCCAATGCCCCCTTATGCCCCACCACCCCTCACATTCTAACCCCCAACTCCCACCCCAATGCCCCCTACCCCCCACCACCCCCACATCCTCCCACCCCCCATCACCCCCACCCCCCATCACCCCCACCATCCCCCCACCCCTAACCCACCACCCTTACCCTCCCCCATCCCCACCCCTAAACAATTCCCCACTCCCCCAATCCCCACCCCAGCCCCCCACCACCCCCAACCCTCATGCACCACCCCAACCCCCCCCACACCACTACCCTCACAAACCCTCCACCATATTGCAACCGCTGATTATGCCCATCCTGAGCATACGTCAAAACATTCCGATGCCAGTCTTTTAGGGGTTAAATGTTAGTCACCACCATGCAAATATCTATACTGTATTGTGGGAAGGATTAATTGTACTCAAGACATTAATATAGGATAGATTACTTATATTCAAGACATTAATAATGTACTGCAACCCAGTAAATCTCTATCTATTTATCTGTGTGTAGCCAGACACCTTGATCCTGTAAGGGGTGGGCACAAACAAATCGCTTCCATATTGACCTGTTCCTTGCCATTTCACTGCCCTCCCCTCCACTCACACACCCTCTTCTTAGATACCTCTCCACTCCATCCCTCCATCTCATCCTCAGTCTCCTCCTCCCTCTCCTTCTCTCCACCTTGCTTACACACACTCTCCTCATTAAGCGAGCGTCACACTGGGCAGAAAATGGCCAACATGTTAGCCGTTTTTGTGAGCTGAACAACCAACAGTCAGTGGGATTCAGCTTGCTAGGAGGTTTGTTGCTGTGATAAGGACTCAGATGAGCTAAATATCATTTTTTAACATGTTTTTAACTGTGAATGAAATATTTAATTAGAGCAGGAGGTAAGTTTAAATGAAAGTAGCTCGCAAAAGTGGCTCACGTTAGCCACTAATGCCCAGTATGACTCCACCTTTAGTCTCTTGCTCTCCATCCTCTCCACATGGCCAATCACTTCAGTGTGTTTCTCCTACTGCTTTCTATCACATCCTCATCCACACCACATTCCTCCTTTACTTCCTCATTTGCCAGTCTGTCTCTCCATGTAACTCCATATTCTCCTCTCAGATAACTCATTTCCTCTGCTTTCACTCTTGACTAGTGCCCTTCCAACAAGGTCTATTAGTTAGATTTTATTTAGCCTTCATTAACTGGTTGGCATACATACACAGTCCAACCATTATAGTATCATCATCATCATCATCCAGATCTCCTTTCCTACCCTAGGGCAGGGTTAGGAGTAGCAATGTCCAGACAGCCCAAATTTGCCCAGTCCAATGGGCCACACTTCCATTCACTCATTATTCAAGCCCTCGGAATCCTGACTCTATTGGATACGCCAAAAACATTCACCATGTTCTATAGCTTCACATAAGTGTATCCTTTATAATATTCTACTGTATCTGTAATGACACTTTTCCATATTTTAGGTCCAGACATAGCACAAGGTGATGGCGTCTACTCACGTCAAGTACCTGGTCTGGTGAAAGGTCAGTACAGCATCACAGTACAGGTGGAGGGGGAGGTGGAGGGAAGCAAGTTCACCAGACATGTGAGGGTGGGACTGGTGGATGTCGAAGGATCCCCACCCACGCGTGATGCACTCCCACCTGCACGTGTTGTTGATTTACGAGCATCTCTCTTACCAGACAAACCCAATCAAGTGGGCTTCATGTGGACTGCACCTGGAGGGGATTTGGACTATGGAAAGGCTGATCGTTATGTGGTTCTGACAGCTAGCACTCAGCGTGAACTGAGGGAAGGTGGAGGGACCGTGGTGGAAGGCTGGCCCAACCCAATGCCAGCCCCTTCTGTCCAGCAACATACCCAGACTTGGCAGCGGTATGATACTGTGACCTATCTTGCCCTGTATGCTGTGGATGAAGAGGGAAACACAGGGGAACTCAGTAACATTGTAGCAGTTTTTGTGCCAGCTCCACCCACCACCACTGCTGCCCCTCCACCCTCACAACCTCCTGCTGCATCCGCCAACACCTCTGCTGTGATGGAGGGCAATGGAGGCCCAGTGTTAGCAGCCCTTGACACCCGCCAGTTGGCAGTTGTGTTTGGTTGTATTGGTGGTTTTTTGATAGTTGTGGCTGTGATTGTCTGCTACTGCACAGCTGCCCATCGCCGCCACCGCAAAGCTGCTGCTGCAAAAAAAAACCAAGAGACGCCTGATGCCTATAGTGTTACAGTAACAGTTGCCTCAAAGGATCTCAATGATGGCAAGGAAGCTCTGAAAGAGGGGATGAAAAAGGAGTACATGAGTCCAGTTGAATCCTGGTCAGCCTCTCAGCTTTTAAGTGGCCACCAAGACAAGCGGGCCAGTGTGTCAGGCCGCTCAGACAACACCTCTGACCACTCGGCCTCAACCAAGAAGAGCTATGGTGGATCATCAGGACCTTTGGAATATTATGGTGATGGCCAGTATCAGTACCGCCATCCTTCCTACCCAGAGCACTACCCAGCACCTAGTGACAGTTACCCAACACCCACTGAGGGTTACCCAACACCAACTGAGGGTTACCCAAATGAGGGTTACACTGTTCCCATGGAAGCTCGATCATACATGAGCTCCCAGCCTTCTGACTCCTTCCTGTCTGTGTCTTGTGATCTCCTGCCATCCTCCAGTGGACCACCAGCCTACGCAGCCTACCCAGCCTATGATGCTTCGCTGCGATCAACCAAGGTGCCACCACCCATTCCACCCAAGCCCAAGGTCCTGTACACTCCTGAGCCATACATTTATGACACTAACTCCCTCGATCCTCATTCTTCCACTCCATCAGTTACATCAGAAAAGCGAGTACGTAATGTTACCATGGTGTAGTAATTATTAGCCCTCAAATATAAAATACAAAGCATCATGGGCCCTTGAAATGTGAATAACTCGAAGACTTGGAGGCAGATTGATGCAGTCCAGCATATGGCATTATTAGTATTTAAGATTGTGGTGTTCTAGCCACCTATTAGTAAGATAAGGAAGAAACTGTTTAAGAATTGCTAAAAAATACTCCTCCATATGAGGATAAGTAGCCATGAGAAACTACTGTTTCTCATATACAAAAGATAATGAAACTTGTGTAGTGCATTGACAAACAAGATTTTATTTTGGGATATGAAAACACAAGGGAAACTAAAGTGTGCTAAATAAACTCTATCTATATTGATGCTGTACGAGACCCTAGCCTCAGGCCCCTACATGTTGAACATACAAAAGATAATGAAACTTGTGTAGTGCATTGACGAACAGGATTTTATTTTGGGATATGAAGACACAAGGGAAACTAAAGTGTGCTAAATTAACTCTATATTGATGCTGTACAAGACCCTAGCATCAGGCCACTACATGTTGAAGGGATAATATGTGATTGGCTAGTTTTAACAATTTCATTATCCATCTAGTTTCCCTTCACTCTCCCTGCTCAGTCATTTGTGATATTAGTGTACAGAAGTTTCATTGCAACAGTGTGTGTTTCAGCTGCTCATGAAGTCAGTGCAGAGCCTGGTGATGCAGTAGTGGGTGTGACAGTAAAGGCTGTTTGCTAAAAAGTTAAAACACATAATGAAAATAAGTGTCTGGCATATCTTTATCATTGCAAACATCACTTTAATGTGGGATGCAGGCAGATCATACAAAATAACCACAAGCCTTCCACAAATATGTATCAGAATTTTGAGGCTTGGCTTCACCTTCACCATCTGCCTTTTAATTTAGCCATGAATAAAGTTTTTTTTTACATTGCTGTTGATGACTACAGTAGTGTCCTGTACACACCAGACACTTCTGGGAGTACCTGTACTGACTGATTCCCCTTCAAGTAATTTAGAATGATTCAAAACAAATTCAGTAGTTAAACATGTACCTCAACATTATGGAAGAAATTACATTATGAAGGTATTGTACAGTCACCCCAATAAGTGATGGGAGAGTTTCAGATTGCTTCGGCCACCTTCCACTGCCATACGTTCAGTGAAAACTTAGTGAACATAAGGTAAAAATTTTGTGCTTCTTCATATCCAAAGAAATATAATATATCAGGTTAAGAGTTATGTAAAATGAATGACACGAGGCAGTGATATATAGAAGTTAACACTTAGGTACACTTCCCAATTTGAATGATTGTGTAAGCTTGTATTCCTCCGTGCACGGCGCACAGGATAACCCCATGTTCCTGATGTATTTGCCTCCCAGGATTTCAGATACAGATGGTCTGGTTTCAAAGACCTGTTAAGGAAAATTCTTGTGACTGCAATACTCTACCTTATTTTCAATTGCTATGGTGATGATATAGCAACAACAAGGATGCCACAACAGTGAAATTATTCTTAATAAGGATACCCTACCTGCAGTAGCAGTAAGACCATTCTGCCTTTTATTCCTTGTCTTCCCTTCGCTTATAATATTTATAATTAGCTACTTTATTCCCAGATGATGCTAAATTATTTTCAGTTTTAAGGAGGTACAACAGATTTTACCTTTTTCTCTTACATTAGGCAATAAAGAGGACCAAAACGTGAGTAGAGTGTAGCACCAGTCGAGCAGGGCGGTACTCCCAAGGCGGATGAAAAGCTGATGACAGGGAGAGCTGGAGCTCCCATTTCATCAGCCCTCAGGACTAGTTCTTGACCGTCCCCCTTTGCCGAATTTTTTCAATGTCTCAGTAACACAGACAGTAGGCCAACACAGAGAGTAAGCCAACATGCTCTCCAATACAAGTTTCTCTAACTGTCAACATCAAACTACTTGCACGCTACACACTACACTTACTTTTCAAAATTCAACAAAAATAGCTACAAATAATAACCAAGCCTCAGAGTCCAGGAGGGGGGGCCATAAATCAGAGTCCGGGGGGGGGGGACCATAAATGCCCCCACCATCAGCCCCTCTCCTGGTGACGACTCTAGGAGCTGCCTGGAACTACTGTCTGACTCACTCCTTCTTCATTTCTGCAACATTCGCGGCCTTTCCTCTAACTTTCGCTCTGTTGGGCACCACTCTCCTCCTCTAAACATCACCTTCTCTTCCTCACCGAGCCTCAGCTGTCTGAAGCAACTGACAGCAAACCCTCTTCTGTATCCTCCTACATTCTCTATACTCATTTCAAAGCCAAAGGTGGCTGTTGTGTATATGTATGCAACAATCTATCTTGCTCTCATGTTCCTGAACTTGATTCTTCTGAATTCTCTACTCTCTGGCTTGGGCTCTCCTGTCATTCTCTGACTAAATATATCTGTGCTGTTTACTTATCTCCTAATTCTACTGACTATCAAAAATAGTTTGACTATCTTACTTCTATGATGGAACACATTCTATCCATTTCTCCTTTCTCTGAAATCTCCATTCTAGGAGATTTCAGTGTTCACCAGCACCTTTGGCTCTCCTCTCCTTTCACTAATCCACCTGGTGAACAAGCCTACATCTTTTCTATTCTTAATGACCTAGAGCAGCTTGTACAGCACCCTACCTGTATCCCTGACCGCCTTAGAGAGAGTTCCAACATCCTTGACCTCTTCCTAATAGCTAATCCTTCTGCTTACACTGTTAATCTTTTCTCTCCGTTGGGCTCCTCTGATCGTAACCTTATTACCTTAACCTGTCCTATTGCTCCAGTATGGCCTGTGGACCCTCCAAAGAAATGCCGTCTGTGGCACTTTTGGAGCCACGGATTGGGAGGTCCTCAGGCAGTACTTCCTTGATTTTCCTTGGAATGATTATTCCTCCCATGGTCGGGAGCCATCTGAGTGTGCCTTGCGCATTACGGAGGTTATTCTCTCGGGCATCGAAGCACACATTCTTTTCTCATATCCTTTGACTAATGCAAGAAAGCATTGGTTTAATCACGCTTGTTCTAATGCTGTCCGCAACAAGGAGTGGGCCTGTGAAAGGTACCAGAGCCAACTCACCCTTGAATCACATCATTTTTATATTTCTGCCCGGAATCATGCTAAGTCTGTTCTTTGCTCTGCTAAAAATAACTTCATCCGTGCTAAATGATCTCAACTCTCCAACTCGAATTCTTCCCGCTCCTTCTGGCACCTTGCCAAAAACCTTTCTAACAACTTTACCTCATCATCCTTCCCTCCTCTTTTCTACTCTGATGGCTCTGTAGCTATTTTTTCTACTGATAAAGCACATCTCTTTGCTCAGACTTTCTCCTCCAATTCCACCTTAGATGATTCCGGTGCTGTTCCTCCATCACTTCCCTCCTCTGACTTTCTCATGGCTGATATTAACATTTCTTCAGCTGATGTATTTTCTGCCATCACTGGCCTTAATACTAACAAGACATATGGGCCTGATGGAGTCCCTTCTGTTGTCCTAAAAAATGTGCTTCAGTGCTTACACCCTGCCAAGGTAAACTCTTTTGCCTTTGTCTATCAACTTGTACCTTTCCTTCTTGCTGGAAGTTTGCTTTCATTCAGCTAGTCCCAAAGAAGGGTGACCATTCCCAACCCTCTAACTATCGTCCAATTGCTTTAACATCCTGTATCTCAAAAGTTTTCAAGTCAATTCTTAACAGAAAAATCTTAAAGCATCTTTCCTGTCACAACCTTCTTTCTGATTGTCAGTATGGGTTCCGTCAGGGACGCTCCACTGACGATCTTCTCACCTATCTTTCAAACTCCTGGTCATCCTTCTTTCGGTACTTTGGCAAAAGCTTTGCCATTGCACTTGACATCTCAAAGGCTTTCAGTCAAGTCTGGCATAAATCTTTAATTTCCAAACTGCCCTCTTACGGTTTCTATCTTTCTGCACCTTCATCTCTATCTTCCTTTCCAGTCATTCTGTAGCCGCTTTTGTGGACGGCCATCGTTCTTCTCCTAGATGTATCAACAGTGGTGTTCCTCAGGGCTCTGTCCTATCACCAACTCTCTTCCTTTTATTCATCAATGACCTTCCAAGCTGTACATCTAACCCTATCCACTCATACGCTGATGATTCCACCCTTCACCTTTCCATTCGGTTCCCGCAATGTCCATCTTAGCGGTTACTTCAACAAACAAGGGATGAGGCTGTGGCACACCTAATGTCTGACTTGGCTCATATCTCTGACTGGGGTAAAAATAATCTTGTTATTAATGCATCAAAGACTCAGTTCTTACACCTATTAACCTGACAAAATCTTCCACAGGATTACCCACTAATGTTTAATGATGTCCAGCTCAGTCCTGCATCATCCTTGAACATGCTTGGGGTTTCATTCACTCGGGATTTATCTTGGAAAGAACATATTACATCTCTTGTGAAATCTGCTTCCAAGAGATTAGGTGTGCTAAGCCGATTCCGAACTTTCTTTACCCCTGAACAGTTGTTGACTTTGTACACGGATTTTATTCGCCCGTGTGGAGTACAACTCTCATGTGTGGGAAGGCTCCCCACATGCAGCTCTTCCCAATAGGGTGGAGTCAAAGGCTTTTCATCTCATTAATTCTCCTCCTCTTACTGATTCCCTTCAACCTCAGTCTCTTCGCCGCACTGTTGCATCTTTATCTCTTTTCTATCGCTACTTCAACAGTCACTGTTCCTCTGAACTGTCTGCTTTCTTCCCTCCATCTCTATGACAGGCACGCAACACCCATCTAGCAACAAACTCTCATCCTTTTTCTGTCCAACTCTCTAATGCAAGAGTTAACCATTACTCCCAGTACTTCATTTATGCAACTGGTTAACTCGAACTGTCTTCCTCTGTCTGTATTCCCTACTTCCTGTGATCTCCAGTCTTTCAAACGCAGTGTGTCCAGGCATCTCGAAATGAACGGATCTTGAATTTGGCTCTCTTTCATGTTGTTTTTGTTTTTTCTTGGAAGGAACAGTATACGGGCCCATGGCCTTTGGTTCCTTCTTCCTTGCATTAAAAAAAAAAAAAAAAACTTGCAATGCAAAAGCACATCTTTTACTATCTTTAAATCTGTAATACCAGTATCTTTCTTTTTAAATAAATTGCTCTGTCCTGCCTAACTGAAAAATGCTGATTTGGAAGTTTTGAACTCAGTGATTTGCTTATGAACTTTGCATTTTATTACTCATGCCAATCGTTTATGCACTGAGGATACTAAGCTATGGCACAAGTTGGCATTCTCTGAAATACTCCAAGGAGCTTCAACTCTCGACAGATTTTCAAAGTTCTTTCTTTACTGTATATTTCATTCACTGATAGTTCTTTGGTTTATATTAAATCCTCCAGAGACTTTTCTTAGTGGAAAACTGGCCAGATGTTGTGTAATAACTGCATGTCTTTGAGAAAAGTTGTCGTCTTCCGTGCTTGTTGACTGAACCAGTTAAAATAGTCTATAACTTACTCCGCTTTCCCACTTTCTGTCATTGCCCATGGAGACAACAGAAACGGAAATACATGATTTCAAATTATTCCCCAGTACTGTAACGGAAATTATCTTATAAATAATAATGACTGATTATAAGTGATTATTGAATCTCTTTTCATTTCGGATCTACGCTACTTAAAATTATTGCGTGTTACTATACTAGATTTAAGCTCCACAAATTATTCCTGACTGTCCCTGAGCGATAGTTCTGAAATTTCATTAGTTCCATTTAGGATTCCTTTTATCATCACAAACGAACTGTTTCCTTTAAATCTGAAATACACCAGTACTTTAGCATTTACATATTGGTTTTTGTAACAATTTTTTGTAACAGGTTTCACCTTGTAATGATAAAAGGAAGAATATGTGCATTACTAGCGACTAAAATGTTCTGGATACTCTCCCGTCACTTCTTAGGGCAACTGTACACTGCTTTTCTGTATTTAGTATGCTAAATATGGAATACCAGTAATCCATACCAAAGTCATGAAGTAGATCTGAACGTGTACCATAAAATCCACACTTTGTTAATTCTGGAAGTGGCTCAAGAGTGAACTTTGTATAATAATTGTATGTAAAAAGTGAGACAAATGTTTACTGTAGCCTATTATAATTAAAGTCCACCTGGATTTCATTCCTTAAAATACAAAAACATGTATATTCCATGTGATATAATAACTCAGTTTGAATTTGTTTTACATATTTTTATGAAACTTTGCATTCTAAAGTATCTGTTTGGAGTTCTTATTTTCATTACTGGACTGTATTGAATGCTGACTGTGACAGAAGAAGAGGTAGAAGAAATGAGACCAAGAGAGAGAGAGAGAGAGAGAGAGAAAGACTAAATAATATAAAGGAGACCAGATTTCAATGCCAGGGGAGCAGCACTGTGCCAAAATTTGTAGGGCAAGGCAGGAGTCTAGATCAGTATGGCAGCTTACTACTTTTATACATTAAAAAGAAATATACAGGGTGGTCCACAAATTACACATCTCAAGTTTTGGTGCACTGTGGGGACAGCTCAGTCAGCATTTCCAGTTTCTACCTTGCATCAAGTGTCTGCTTCTTTGTCTGTCACTGTATTCATTGTTAATTAGTAATTTCATGAAGCATTCCATATATCTGCACTCCCCATACAGGCAAACCAAGCCAGTCCGGCAACACACAAGATAGGATAGCAATTTATAGACCAACCTGTATATCTTAGTTTCCCAGCATTATCAAACAGTTACTATAGTCTACTTTTTTCAGTCTTTGTGTACTCTTTCACTTGAGGTGACCCCCCAGTATAATGGCTGTCTTCTTAAAATTCATCCTAGCTGCCTCCACAGTTTTATTATTTTTAGGAAGGGGCTTTCTTATTTAACCCCTTGAAACCAGGTGATGTCCTCTTCATTTTACTCTTGCTGCCACGTGACTATTTCACTCAGTACTAGCAGGGGTACCCAGAAAGACCATGTACTTCTTATGTTTACGAAGAGGAATTATTAGGGGTCCAGGAACTTTCAGTTTCAGTTTCCGCAGACTAACGTACAGTATTTGTGCACACTTGTTTACTATTACCGATGACCTCAAATTACCTCTGACTGGTGACCTCAGTTGACCTCAGAGTCAATGACCAGTGACCTCAAATGACCTTCGAGGTCAACCTTACATACCCTACGTCCAAACTGGAGGTCTTGTGAGTCTCCATGCTAAAAATTGGGCTGCTGGGTCCAGTCATTTGAGTGTGTATTACGGTACCAGTGACTTCAATTGACCTCCGACCGGTGGCCTCAAATGACCTCGGAGGTTAGCCGCACATAAACTATGTCTGAAGTGGAGGCCATGTGAGTCTCCATGCCAAAAATTGGGCTGCTTGGTCCAGCCATTCGAGCGTGTATTACCAGTGACCTCAAATTACCTCCGACCAATGACCTCGGTCAACCTCAATAGCCTATGTCCAAACTGGAGGTCATGTGAGTCTCCATGCCAAAAATTGGGCTGCAGCATTCCTGGGTCACCCTGATTCAGAATATGTATGGGTCCTTGGATCTCTGGCCCTTGGTTTGGGCGTGATTGAAGGACAAACAAACAATGCAGCTCAAATATATATATATATATATACAGATGTGGAAAGTATTTAAAATTTTAAGGGTTTATTAAAGCCATATATAACTCTTCAAGTTTGATAAGCCTGTCCTAAACTGAATGAAACCATCAGAAGACAGCAAGAACAAAATGAAATAAACAGCCCTGGGCTCTGTGGGTTAAGGGGTTAATGAAGGCCATATGTTACCCTTCATGTTCAAAAAAGTATCTGATAAGTCGTATGGAACAGTCTGTTGGTAGCAAGAATATATTATATTGAAAGGGTAAAAACATATTCAAAATCCAAAATCATCTTTTTTTTTTTTTTTAATTTCAGTCCATTCCAATGCACATTTTTACCCAACTCCTCCTCTTCAAAGTATTGTAGCCTACTTCTCCACTTCCAGCCATATCATCACTTTCTTCAGATAATTTTATTGTATTTTTTTTTTTTTTAAATACTGGAGGAGTCAGATTTAACCTTCATAATAATTTTTCAATAAAATCACACAAGGTAGCAAGAATAAAACTAAGGTATGGCCTCAACCACACCAAATGCTTGCTGGCATGCGAGGGTGTAGGGCAGGAGTTCTGCATCACTGCAACCTCTACAAGTGACCCCACTGGAAGCAGGCGAGAACTTTTATGGATTTTATTAATAGATATCCCATCCACATCTGCCCATGCCAACAAGCATTTGGTGTGGATCCAAGAGATTAACTTTAGCATTCTACCACTTTCAGTTTGTTCCATTCCCAGTGTTTTCCAGCCCCCTCCTTTCTACCATTAGCTGCCAGCCGGTCACTTTCTCTAGTCACTCCTGTTTGCTAGATGACATTAATGGATGACTGCTACATAGTGCTATGTTTGTGCAATCTTGTATATATATATGTAATAACCTGTTATGTGCTCATTTGCACTTGTAAATTGTAAATAAAGATGAATTCAATACTGTCCATCAGATTCCTCACATTTATTTATTTTTTCTTACTGTGTTTGAGTTGTTAAACAAAGTAGAATACAGTTACAGTATATACAAAGACACATAACACCTAGGTGTGCTTCACATACTGAAACTGATTTTATAATTAGTAGTGCATGCCTTCATAAGTCGTAAGTTGTAAGGACGAATATATGAAGGCTGCTGGGATGTTGTGAATGTCCTACAACAGTCTGACCATGCCACAATTCTAGACCACTGTAACATACACTTTACTTTTTCCCATCCCACAGGTAGAAATCAAGGGGATCCATGTCAGGTGGCTAAGGTAGCCATAGTGCCACTTTCCTTACTTGCTAAGATATGCAACAGCTGTTGTGTCCCAGGCTCATATAGTTGTGAACCTGGTGGGATGCAGGCTGTGGCTGCCATTCTCCTGCAGTCAACCATCTTTCTTTCAGGGGAAAGGAAGGGCCCTAAGGGACACTATAATTGCATAATAGGGTAGTGGAGCACCCGAGACACTGTATATTGGTGCCACCATGTAAAGGTGTCCCTCTCCGTTCCTTGAAAAATTTGGTGGTACGATACAGTATGTCATCACGCTGGACCAACACTCCCTGCCAAATTGCAACAGGCAAATCCTTCAGTGGCGATGACAATATGTCCTAAAGAAGACCCTTACACCCCTTATGTTCCATTACATTCTACCAAACCTGTCAGGCTTTCTTAATCCAAAACTGTCTCGGGAATACACCTCATGACTTATCAAAGCACCTTGTGGTCATGTGCTTAGACTAGAACAATTCAGTCTGAGTCATGATCTAACAGTGTTCAGAGGATCAATCTCTATTAGCCTAAAAACATTTTAGGGGCACCATCTAGCAAGCTTTTTATCAGAGGGTTCCCTGTGCAGTATTTCTAAGGTTTCCCAACAGATGGCAGCATGAATTTTCAAAGGTGTCATACCCTACACTCCCTCCATATTCATTTACATGTAAAATTTGCCCCAACGACGACACCCCCACCCACCAAGGAGATGACGGGGAGGTGACAACCACCCTACAAGGGGACACCAGACAGGTGACTCTACCTTCCTGGCCACACCGGCCCACGCCACCTTCTCCCATACACCCCTCCTCCCCGCAACCAGACCAACACCAAGGTAGCAGTCCGGGGACATTACTCTCTGGCCGCAGCAGCCATCGCCAGACTCGGAGTGGGACTTGCAGTCTAGCAGTCCCATGTAGGCCCTGGGCAGATCCTGCTGGAACTTCTAGCAGAGGGAAAACGACCGCCGGTCTTCTCAGCCCTACGATACCCCAGGGGGGCAGCGGCACAGCAACATCCGGTGGATTTGCCATAGAGGGAGCAACTGCTGGTTCTCCCTCTCCCTCTTCTGCCACCCACCGTCGGGAGCGGAGGCACGGTTACGTCCGCCAGATTAGCCGATGTGAGAGCATCCGCTGGACCTCTCCTGCCCGTCCCAGGAAAGAGAGCAGAGCCCTGGTAGCATCCGCCAGACCTGCCATAGCGGAGGCACCTGCCATAGCGGAGGCACCTGCCAGGTACTCCGCGGCTGCAACTCTTCCCCGGCAGCAGGAGTGTGGTAGTGTCCGCCGGACCTGCCCAGTCGAAAGCGTCCACCAGACCTCTCCCTCCTGTCGCCCCTGGGATGAGTGGTGCCCCGGTAATGTCAGCCAGACTTACCGGGCGGGAGCAGCATCCGCCGGATCTCCTTCCTCCACTCCCCAGCCCGGGAGCCTGGGCAACGTCTGTCAAACTTGCCAGGCCGGAGGAGCTTCTTCAGAATCTCCTCTGTCCCCGGCGTGAAGTTCTGGCAGCGTCCGTCGGACCTGCCAAGTAGAGGGAGCGACCGCTGGTTCTCCCTCCTCCACTAGTCTGGAGGCTCCCATAGAGAAGCAGGTCTCTGGCTCGGACCACTCTTCCTGCAGCCCACTCTTCCACCACCTGGGGTGGAGATTGCTCCCCAGCAGGTACACGTGGCAGGACGTGTAGAGTGGACCCATGGGCGTCCTGTCCATCCAGCCGTCCCCTCCCCAGGCACCAACGCTGACGGACTCGCCCCCTCTCCCTCTCCCCGGTGAGACTGCAGCCCCTGGTCAGTGAGGGGCACGCCGCCGACCCCGGGCTCCACCCCGCCCGAGGCTGCCCACCGCACTCCGACGACATCCAGAGGCTGGCGTAGGGCTGCCCACCTCTTGGCCCTGTTTGGCCCCAGTCCCAAGGGCCCGTCAACTCCCGAGGCCGCCTCCTTGAGGACCAAAGGTGAACCTCCGGCCACACCACTTCGTCGCCCACGTCGTGAGGCAGCCCCACACTACCCGGACGGCCTCCCCCCTACACCGGGCTGCCACCTGAACCTTCCGGACTCAACCCCCGCATTGTGAGTGTCACTATTACCCCTTATAAGTCCCCGCCAGAACTGTGAGTGCTAACCTCCCCCTGTTGTAAACCCCAAGTGGAACATTCCCCCTGTGTGACCCTCCCTCCCCTGTAACAGCTCCTGGACATTCCCCCTGTGTTGTAACAACCGCCCCAGTGCCCCACACACTCCAATCGGTGAATATAGTGACTTCTGACTCCCCCTGTGACCCCCAGTGAACTCCTGTTAATGGTGAAGGTTCAGTGCTCCCCAGTGATACAGGTGAACTATATCCAAGGCCTAGAACTGCTGGGCTAATATTGAACAGTGTATGCTGCCCCAGTCGGGACTCCCAGTGAGCCACAGACTTATAATTCCCAGTGTGCTATACTGCTATATTGTGTGTTGCCTTACTCGTACCACAAGAGATTCTGCAAGTGCCATTTGTAATATTCTATACTGTATTGTGTCAGTCGATCTGGTTAATATATGTGTAATACTGGTTTGCTTGTGTTTTTGCCCTGTTCCTTTGGTATACAATCTAACCCGGTCTTGAAATAAAGAACCCAAGGCTTGTGCCTGTCTTACTGAGCGAGAGGTCGCGCAATAAAAACACAGAAAAGAACCCAAGGCTTGTGTCTGTGTCTTACGGAGCGAGAGGTCACGCCTTAAAACACAGAGCATAACAACATGTTTTGCACTCATCTTTAAAGAGTGTGACATCTGATGGCTATTAATAATAATTGGTAGCGTGAGAATAATAGCAGCAGGAACTACAGAGACAATCTGTAACATTAAAATTAGGACAACGTGACAATGTATAACCCTTTCTGTCCCAATTCCCTCCCAGAATAAATGGAAAAACAGTTCCACACACTGGGGTGCCAAAACACAGATACGTTTTCTATCTAACTACTGTATTTCTTTGTACAAAACAGCTACATTAGCAACACCAGTGGAATCATGTCACTCAATATATGTAGCTATTTCTCCTACTGATAAAGCAGATCTCTTCGCTCAGACTTTCTCCTCCAATTCCACCTTAGACGATTCCGGTGCTATTCCTCCATCACTTCCCCCCTCTGACTTCCTCTTGTCTGACATTAAAATTTCTTCAGCTGATGTGTTTTCTGCCATCACTGGCTTCAATACTAAAAAGGCATATGGTCCTGATGGAGTCCCTCCTGTTGTCCTCAAAAACTGTGCTTCCGTGCTTACACCCTGCCTAGGTAAACTCTTTCGCCTTTCTCTCTCAACTTGTACCTTTCCTTCTTGCTGGAAGTTTGCTCTCATTCAGCCAGTCCCAAAGAAGGGTGACCATTCCCAACCCTCTAACTATCGTCCAATTGCTTTAACATCCTGTGTCTCAAAAGTTTTCGAGTCAATTCTTAACAAAAAATTTTTAAAGCATCTTTCCTGTCACAACCTTCTTTCTGATCGTCAGTATGGGTTCCGTCAGGGACGCTCCACTGGCGATCTTCTCACCTACCTTTCAGACTCTTGGTCATCCTCCTTTCGGAAGTTTGGCGAAAGCTTTGTCATTGCACTTGACATCTCAAAGGCTTTCGATCGAGTCTGGCATAAATCTTTAATTTCCAAACTGCCCTCCTACGGTTTCTATCCTTCTATCTGTGCCTTCATCTCTAGCTTCCTTTCTGGTCGTTCTATAGCCGCTGTTGTAGACGGCCATCGTTCCTCTCCTAGACCTATCAACAGTGGTGTTCCTCAGGGTTCTGTCCTATCACCTACTCTCTTCCTTTTATTCATCAATGACCTTCTAAGCTGTACATCTAACCCTATCCACTCATATGCTGATGATTCCACCCTTCACCTTTCCATTCGGTTCCTGCAACGTCCATCTCAGCAGTTACTTCAACAAAAAAGGGATGAGGCTATGGCACACCTAATGTCTGACTTGGCTCGTATCTCTGATTGGGGTAAAAATAATCTTGTTATTTTNCCCTCCTGTTGTCCTCAAAAACTGTGCTTCTGTGCTTACACCCTGCCTAGGTAAACTCTTTCGCCTTTGTCTCTCAACTTGTACCTTTCCTTCTTGCTGGAAGTTTGCTCTCATTCAGCCAGTCCCAAAGAAGGGTGACCATTCCCAACCCTGTAACTATCGTCCAATTGCTTTAACATCCTGTGTCTCAAAAGTTTTCGAGTCAATTCTTAACAAAAAATTTTTAAAGCATCTTTCCTGTCACAACCTTCTTTCTGATCGTCAGTATGGGTTCCGTCAGGGACGCTCCACTGGCGATCTTCTCACCTACCTTTCAGACTCTTGGTCATCCTCCTTTCGGAACTTTGGCGAAAACTTTGTCATTGCACTTGACATCTCAAAGGCTTTCGATCGAGTCTGGCACAAATCTTTAATTTCCAAACTGCCCTCCTACGGTTTCTATCCTTCTATCTGTGCCTTCATCTCTAGCTTCCTTTCTGGTCGTTCTATAGCCGCTGTTGTAGACGGCCATCGTTCCTCTCCTAGACCTATCAACAGTGGTGTTCCTCAGGGTTCTGTCCTATCACCTACTCTCTTCCTTTTATTCATCAATGACCTTCTAAGCTGTACATCTAACCCTATCCACTCATATGCTGATGATTCCACCCTTCACCTTTCCATTCGGTTCCTGCAACGTCCATCTCAGCAGTTACTTCAACAAAAAAGGGATGAGGCTATGGCACACCTAATGTCTGA
>JAGKTI010004498.1:21779-32461 GCA_018397915.1 Birgus latro
GGCCACAAGCCACACCTGCACCCCCGTGACGGCCCAAGCCACACCTGCACCCCCATGACGGCCACAAGCCGCACCTGCACCCCCATGACGGCCACAAGCCGCACCTGCACCCCCGTGACGGCCACAAGCCATACCTGCACCCCCGTGACGGCCACAAGCGCACCTACACCCCCATGACGGCCACAAGCCGCACCTTGGTGACAGCCACAAGCAGCACCTGCACCTCCGTGACGGCCACAAGCACACCTGCACCCCCGTGACGGCCACAAGCACACCTGCACTCCCGTGATGGCCACAAGCTGCACTCGGGGTGTAGTTCTCGCGGGGCACGGCGCCTTTGAGCAAGTGACGAACACAAGCCGCACTCTGCCCACTGGCAGCCAGGGGCATGAGCCCTCAGTGACAGCCACAAACTGCACGGGGGAGGAGACGGCCACTAGCCGCTCCGCCAATCGTGCCCTAGGGGACTCAGCGACAGCTACCAGCCGCACCGGGGAGGGAGCGGCTACTTGCCACCCCTCGCCCCCTACCCCAGTGCCTTTCCCACCTGAGGATTTCCCGGGTCTGCTGGAGTCCACCTGTAGCAGCTCGGGTATCCTTCCCCTTTCTCCTAATGGGCCCCCCCCCCTCCGGCTAGAACAACAATTGGAGGAGACCTGACAAGGCCCTCTGATACCTGGGGTCCTAACCCTCCGGCTTGCCCCTCGGCAGTGCCAATCCCTGCCAGGCTCTTCATCATCGAGCTGCTGCAGTCCATCCCTGAAGGAGGCTCAACAGTGAGACTGCAGCCCCCGGACCAGCCGAGACGTCCCCGGGACCCCAGAGCGTGATCTCCCAAGCCCCACCCGACGACCTCCTGCCCGGCAGAGTGGGCGCAGACAAGCACGCCTGCTCTCCTTGTTCGGGCCCCAGCCACACCTATCTGTCGCAGAGCCCTCTGGCCCTGTCTTACCTGTGTATATTATTTTCTCGTCAAGTGTGCCACTGTTGTATTTAACTCAGATTGTAATTTAAGATAATATACGTGTAAGGTTTGTTGCCCTAGTTTTTATGCCCTGTTCACTTTAGTTGCCTTAAGAAACGCAACCCGGTCTAAAAAGAGGATCCCGCTCCAGCCTCCGTGTGTCCACAGCATGGGAGTTTGGATAGCAGGGAACGGTGCCACACTGTCAAAAGCTTTAGAAATATCAAGGGCTACAGATTTGCCAGATGTGCGCGGCAAAGACCCTCCGCGGCACGAAAACCCAAGTTGGGCAAGATAGCGGGCACGCGCAACAGAGCGGGCAACTTGTGGACACTCTCCGTAAAACTAACTCAAAGACAAACGGCCACCCTTTGCGAAATTATGGTTTCTGGATATAGTTACATCGTCTGCAAACAGGCTGGTCTGAGATTCCGTGGATTCTGGGAAGTCTTAAAAGAACAAAAAATTAGTCCGGAAACTTTCCTGTTACCCGACTTACCGCTGGGTCGGTGCCGCTGGTAGCCAGTCTGATGATTCACCCCAGAAACAGTCCTATGACAGTCGTCTTATGGCTCTCACATTAAAACATAACTTCTGATACCCATAGCGTAAAGTTTTAGAAAAAAAAACACAAATTGCAATTTAGTTTGAATTTTCTTTCATAAATCATAATAGAAGCGGAAATTCTAGTGGAAGAATAAAACTTTTTTGTGATTGGTGGAGAGAAATGGCTCATCTTCATAATTTCTTTGTTCTCTAGGAGAAATTTGAACGGTATTGGATTGTGGTTAAAGTAATATTTAGTTCAACTCAAATTAACATATAGTGTTTGTAAGGAAAAGTAAAAAGAAGGTTATAGGGTAGGGATGGTGTATGAACCAATCAGCGTGCAGTGTGGTTCTACTCTGAGTGAGGTTTAAACCGGACTTCAGTCCACTCGTGCTGGGTAAACAAAACTTGCGGAGGGTTAAGTATCTCACAGGTAAATGATGATTTATTTTTATTTTTTTAATTTTTTACCCTTGGAGATGATTCTGCACTTGCTGATTTGCATGTTGTTGCTGAGGTCGTGCCAGTTAATGGACTGTATGTTTTAAATAAGGAAGAGGGTAGCAGTAATAAATATGACGAATAAAACATTTCCTGCCTGTCACCTTGTGGCATGAAGTGTATCCACCGTTTTTTTTTTTTTTGTCAGAATTTTGCTGAAAATTAGCATAACTCAATCATATTACAAGGTTTGGTTTGTATAGTGTAGGACCGCGTGGGTGTAATTTAGCCTTAAGCTATTCCATAACTGAGGGTAAAATTATCGTTTAAGCCCCTAACCTTTTTTTTTTTTTTTTTTTTTTTTTAACCTACCCTAACCAAACCAACTCAACCTAATGTATATGAGGCTCTGCCGTATTAACTGAATTAACTTGTACTCAAAATTCTTGTCATTGGGAGAACTCTCCATTGGAAAACAGAAAAATAATGAATTCCGTTAGGGGTTGAAACAATAATACCGAAAAAAGGAATAGACCCGAGGTTGGCTGACGTAGAGGTAAATATTTGGGTAATTATGAAGATCAGCTGTCAACCCATATTTTTTGGTGAACTTAGCTTTTTCCCATGGATTTTGATGTGTTACAAGCAATTTTGATATTCATTTTTGTCGGAAATAACTCATTTTCGTGATATCCCCCCTCCTCAGTACCCGAGGGGAAAGCAGAACGAGTGATTTTCCGACATAAATGAACAACAAAATTACTTCAAACATATAATCCATGGGAAAAAGCAAAGTTCACCAAAAAAGTAGTTAATTCAGTCATTATAACCTAACCAGTCCAACCATACCTAACCTAACTTAGGCTACTTTACTAGCTAGGTTACGTTAGGTTATCTTTGAGAGTAAAATAAAAATAATTTTCTAGGAAAATGCCACAAAAAAAAAAGGCCTTAAAAATAATTAAAAAACTGAAAAAAAAGGTTCAAAAGGTTAATTATGAAGATGACATCCGATCTTCATAAATACCAATATTTGGATCTATTGTACCACTGTTTTCGAAGTTTTTTATTTATTTATTTTTTCCTGTTTTGGCCTTATTGTGCGTGTTTTATTATTGGAGACTTGAGGAAATGCCCTAGAAGTGGTTTTCAAAATGTTTTCCCTAGAAACCAAAGGTACCCAAAATATGATTAAAATACATACAAACAACCTAACCTAACCTAGCTTAGCCAGACTGGGTGGACAAATTTCAACAAGAAATAAAATTTGGTTTAAATGTAAATTGTGCAACAAAATAATATTTTTTTTCTTGATCACTGGACCAACATAACTTTAGGGAAAATATGGTAAATTTTCACAAGTTGCCAATACACCCCCCAGGTTGTGCAGTGTAGTTATCTGGTAGTTTTTGATGGGATTTGAGTGATTTTAACCTTCATTTTTGTCGGAAATGCTTCATTTTGCCTCTTTGCCGATCATGAACTTTGACTGGATGAGAAGGTGAAATGAAGCATTTTTGACAGAAAATCTGTCTATCTATCTATTGCCAGACGCCTCAGTCCCGAACGGGATGGCCACAAACAAATCGCCTCCATGTCACTCTGTCCCCTGCCATTTCACTACCACGCTCCCAACTCACACACCCCTCTCTCATATACCTCTCCACTCCATCCCTCCATCTCATCCTCGGCCTCCCCCTCCCTCTCGCCCCCTCCACCTCACTCACATACACTCTCCTCGTCAATCTTTCACTCTCCATCCTTTCCACATGCCCAAACCACCTTAACGTGTTTGACAGAAAATGAAGGCAGAAATCACTCAAATCACATCAAAAACCACCAGAAAAATATACTGCACAACCGGTTAATCTAACCAAACAGACCTAGCCTAACCAAAAAGACCTAACCTAACCTAACCAAACCGACAGAAAATGAAGGCAAAAATCACTCAAATCGCTTAAAAAAAACACCAGAGAAATAAAATGACACAAAACTCAGCCCCTACTCAATAGTATACAGTATTCAGATGATGTGTATAGGGAATGGGGCTGGCGTGCCAGCAGGTATGGGCTGCCCTGCTTCTAAAAAGCAAATTCCTACTGAGCCATACTGTTAAATTGTAATGGGGTAGCCAACCAGGTGAGTAAACCAGGTGGGTGAGTAAACCGGTTAACCTAACCAAACAGACCTAAACTAACCACATCTAAGCATACTGCAGCGGAGTGCATACCTTAGAGATACGATGGTCCGGGTTTTACAGTATATTTTTCTGGTGTTTTTTTATGCGATTTGAGTTATTTTTGTCTTCGTTTTCTGTCAAAAATCTTCACTTCACCTCCTCATCCAGCCAAACTTCATGATTGCAAAAGAGGCAAAATGAAGCATTTCTCATGTTATCAACCAAACCCAGCCCAACCTAACCTTACCTTAAATGTCATCAGAGATGGATGAGGTCGAAGGGTTTGCCCTCTGCTTCTTTGAATGTGCATAACTTATAATTCTTACAGTACCACTGATGAAGGTCCTGTCTGTAATGAAGTCATTTCCACATTTCGTACACTTCGTAGAGGAAGGCAGAGCACTGTGACTGCATAGGAAATTCACACCTTCCTGATTATTCATAAAAATACGAGCAATGGCCTCGTAATCAGTTACAGCACACCCACTATGAGTGGAAGCCATCGTGGATTCCATGGAACTGACAAAAGTTAAAAGGAAGGGATGTTTGAAATTTTAAAATCTCCTAATGTTATCAATGATTTGATTGGCCAGCCATTTGGCTAATTTTAATTTAATTGGCTGTGATGTCCGAGCCTGTGCTGTAGTGGCATGACTTCACTCCTGGGAGCTCCTGTGACAGGGAGAAAGACCGACGCGAAAGTTTGAAACTGAGGGGAGATCCAAGGTGATATTATATAGGATTTTTACATTAAATATACATTTCTGATAACAAATGTATAGTGAAACAGATTCAGAATAACATGGTCTACAATGTGGTTGTGTCTGATTTCTTGGATCGAGAAATGCAGTTTTCCAAAAATTGACCCATACTTCTTTGAAAGCCACAGCGAGAAGGATTTGAATTTTCCACCCAGAAAGAATCAAAGACCGCGCTTCAGATTGATTGATAGAATACCATCACGTGACATAAACTATACCTATGAGTGGGTGAAAGAGACCTAGCAGACGCATGCACTGTCGACGGAAAGAGAAATACACGTATGAACATACGCATTTTTTACACTGATTGGCTGTCAAGATCCAAGGTATGGTTTTTCGGGAAATTTTAATTATATTCATTATCTATGTAAGTATCGATTTCCCAGTTGTGTTATGAGGGTTCATTAGCATTCTAAGGTAATATGCTATGTATTTATGGTGGTAATATCCCAGAACTGCTTATTAGCAGTTTGTAAAATAATACCAAAAATACAATGAAATTGGCAGGTTGAAGTACAGGACATCTGAATATTTTCCAGCCTTTGTTTTGTAATGCTTGTATGGAGCAAGTATGCCTACCTCTGAGTAACTAATTGATTGTGTGAATTTATTTATACTGAACTGTTGGTTATATACCTACCAGAGCAGTATTGTAGAAGGTTTTATCAGTATCAGACAAGTCCTCAAAACTCTTTACAGTACTTCCTACAAAGTTTAAGATGGCTTTTACTACCCTTGCAGCAGTATGGCAGGCACGCAACACCCATCCGACAGCAAACTCTCATAGATATCTTTTCTGTCTAACTTTCTAATGCAAGAGTTAACCATTACTCCCAGTCTTTCATGTATGCAGCAGGTCAGCTGTGGAACTGTCTTCCTCTGTCTGTATTTCCTACTGCCCATGACCCCCCAGTCTTTTAAATGCAGTATGTTCAGGCATGTTGAAATGCCTGGACCTTGAATTTGGCTCTCTGTTATCATGTTTTTATTTTCTTTTGGAGGGAATATTCTTGGGGGCTTCTAGCCTTTGGGTCCTTCCTCCTTGGAAAAAGAGAGAAAAAAAAAAGTTCATCCAAGTTTAATATTGTTTTGACTCGTCTGCTTAATTTGGTGCTGTGACCAAGTCGTAGAAAACAACCCTGAATCCAACTACATGTGCACACAAGAACAAAACAGAAGTGGATGTGCACTTTGCACACTTGGACTTACACAAAAATAAGCACAAGGTGAAAGAAGAGAGATTGTACAGGTGCTTGAGGGTGCAAAAGTGGATGTATGTGGATTAACTGAAACTAAATGAAGAGGTGAAAGTGTGAGAGAATGGGAGTATGGATGGGTATATGCACAGGAGTAGGTGAGAATGACAAAGCAAAAGAAGGAGTGTGTATTATTGTGAGTAACTGATGGAAGGAGAATATAAGAGAGTATGGATCAGTTGGCTCAAGGATTGTGTGAGTAGAAGTGAAGGTTGGATTACAAATATGGGCGATTGTGTGGGTGTATGCGCCAATGCAAGATCGTGCAAGCAGTGTGCTTGGAAAAGTTTGAATGGAATGAGAGAGTGTTTTTGATTGGAGATATGAATGGAAATGTAAGGAATGTGAAGGTGGATGGAGTGGTTGGTGAGTGGGGTGTGCCTGCAGAGATGGATGAGAATGGTAGTGCTTTAGTGCTGGGAGGGGGTTGGTGATAGCTAATACCCTCTTCAGCCATAAAATGATCCATAGGTATTTGTAGCGAGTGATGAGAAGGATGGATGATGAACTGATTGAACGGAAGGCAGTGATTGATTATGTGTGTGTGGACGAAAGGATGAGAAGGTGTGTAATGGATACAAGAATATATAGAGTTTGGGGGAGTGGACTTTCGGACCACCACTTGGTGGTGATCAGAATCAAAATCCAAACAAAATGGAGAAAGAGAAGGACAGGAGGAAGTAGTTCTCACAAGGAGGGTAGAAAAGTTACATGAGGATGGAAAAAAAATAGAATATAAAAGGGAGGTGGAGGAGCGATTGGGTAAATATAGATTGGAGCACATGGCGGACGTGGAAGGTGTGTGCAAGATATTCACAGTAGAAATCTGTGCAACAAGTGAGGTGGAGTGGAGGAGCGATTGGGTAAATATAGATTGGAGCACATGGGGGACATAGAAGGTGTGTGCAAGATATTCACAGTAGAAATCTGTCCAACATGTGAGGTGGTGTGTGGAGTGAAGAGAAGACGGAAGAGGGTGTAGGGAACAGCATGGTGGACTGAAGAGGTGAGAGAGGCTGTGGCACAAAAGAAGAAGCATATAGTGAGTGGATGAGGAACAGGGGTGTCGAAGAAGTTGAGAGACTGAAGAGAGAGTTATGTGTAGAGAGGAGGAGAGAGGTGAAAAGATGAGTAAGAAGAGAGTGGATGAGGAAATTTGAAGGAATTTGAGTGCAAAGTGGAGGGAATGTAAGAAAATGTTCTGGATAGAGGTAAAGAGAGTTAGACAGTGTGCCAAAGAAGTTAGCTGGGGAGTGAAAGATAAAAATGGTAGATTACTAGTGGAGAAGGGAGAAGAAGTGAACAGATGGAGAGAACACTTTAATGAATTGTTGAACATAGTGAATGAAAGTAATGCAAGTATAAATGGCTAGGAATGGCTAGGAGAAGGAGGGATATGGGAAGAGAGGAAGAAATCTGTAAGATGGAAGTTGTGGAAGCAGTGAAGAAAGTTAAAATGGGGAAAGCCCCAGGAATTGATGGAGTGTGTGGTGAAGTGCTGAAGCATGGGGGAGAGATAGTAATAGAATGGATAGGGAAGGTGTGCAGTTTGGCCTGGGAGGAAGGTAGAGTCCCAGAGGATTGGAAGTCAGGTATATAATTATTCCCCTGTACAAAGGAAAAGGGGAAAAAGAAGTGTGTGGTAATCATAGGGACATTTGCCTTCTTAGTGTAATAGGGAAAGTATATGGTAGGATACTTATTGACAGAGTTAGGGAAATAACAGAGGAATTAGTTGGAGAAGAACAGGGAGGTTTTAGGAAGGGAAGAGGTTGTGTAGATCAGATATTCATTCTTAGATGTTTAGTGGAATAGTTTCTAGAGAAGGGAAAGAAGTTGTATGCAACCTTCATGGATCTGGAGAAAGGATATGACAAGGTGGATAGACAAGGATTGTGGAACATATTAAGAATATATGGAGTAGATGGGAAGTTGAAGGCCAGGAAGAGTATGTATTAGGGTGCTAAGGCTGCAGTGCATGTGGATGGTGATCTGAATGAACTTTTCTATTTGAAGGTTGGATTGAAACAAGGATGTGTCATGTCTCCATGATTGTTCAATCTACAGTAGGATCTTGCCAATAACTTTCTATCTATCTATTGCCAGACGCCTCAATCCCGAATGGGGTGGCCACAAACAAATCGCCTCCATGTCACTCTGTCCCCTGCCATTTCACTACCACGCTCCCAACCCACACCCCCCCTCTCTCATATACCTCTCCACTCCATCCCTCCATCTCATCCTCGGCCTCCCCCTCCCTCTCGCCCCCTCCACCTCACTCACATACACTCTCGTCAATCTTTCACTCTCCATCCTCTCCACATGCTCAAACCACCTTAACGTGTTTCTCCTAATGCTTCCCATCACATCCTTAACCACACCACAACGCTCCTTCACTTCCTCATTTGTTAGTCTGTCTCTCCATGTGACTCCACATGCTCCTCTCAAATAACTCATTTCCACTGCTCTCACTCTTGACTTCTGTCCTTCCAACAGGGTCCAAGCTTCACTTCCATATGTCAGAGTTGGTATCACAATACTGTCATGTAACAACTTTTTCACTTCCATGCTCACCTCCCTGTTTCTTATCACTGCTTTCAACGAACCAGCAACCTTCCTTCCCTGCTGCACCCTTTCGAGCACTTCTCCCTCCAGACTACCATCCTTACTCATCACACTGCCCAAGTACTTAAATTCACTCACATTCTCCATATCCTTCCCATCCAATCTCACTGTACACTCACTGGCTTCACTTCTCTCGAAGACCATCACTTTACTCTTCCCCACATTCACCTTTAGATTCCGTTTCTTACACAGTCTCCCAAACTCATCTACCAAGCCTTGCAGCTCCCCTTCGTCTTCACTCAACAGCACAGTATCATCTGCAAACAACAGTACAGGGAGTTTCCACACACTGCCCTCTCTCACTAGGGCCACTCCAACATCCACTGCCCGACCTTGTATCTCTTTTATATTGCCAATAACGATTTTGATAACGTTTTCGGCAATAACAGTAAGTTAGAATAGATACCCAGTTTCCATAATAACGGTTGGATTCACTCAGTTAACGGTTATTTCATGGGAAATGTCCGGGCGCATCTTGGATAGCATTCGTTGACTGCCATCTTGATGACATTGTTACTCCTTCAGGTAAAGGTACTGTACAGTTTACTTGAAGCAGGAGAAGGACCATACCAACTCAATTCATATTCCTCCAGTTTGTTTCCTGTATATTTCTGACTATTTTCAGGGTAGTAAATTACCTTTTCCTGATGAAAGGTTTCCCACTGTTTTTATCATTACGGTCCTTAAGCCGTACATACGGTTATTTGTTGATAGCGTAATGGAAGAATTTTACTCAGGGTACTGAAATGTGGATTTTGTTTCCCAACAGCCCAACTGAATGCTAGGTTAGGTTAAGTTAGGTTAGGTTATTATTTACAATTAAGCTAGGTTAGGTTAGGTTTAGTTAAAAACTTAGGCTAGGGCAGTCCCTTCCGCCATTATGATTGAAAAAAATGAGTTGACAGTGGAATATCCCTAAAAACAATGGGGGAAATAAATTTCGCAAGAAACATTTATTTACCACCCCAGAAATAATGAGAAAAATATAACAGTCTGTCATGAAGAAGAACCGATTTCATAAGGTGCTTCTATTGCTTCAAATAAAGTGTACCTTTACCCTCCTTTTGCTCAAACTTGCTCAAACGTAACACAGCTCACACACAGTCACACGTGCAGGACAAGTTTACTGCGCTCGGTGGAGTACAGCTGTATGGTGCAGGGTCACGTGTGTTACTTTCGCCTCTGTAACCAGTGGTTGCAAGGGTTGGTTGTCGAAAATGGCCTCTGCTGCACCTGTGGGTACTGAGGGTGGGGGTGGACGGAATGATCAGCCGTCAGAATACCCAGGAATATTTAAAGTGACTGCCAAAACAGCCACACCAAACACCTCATTAGCTCCTTTAAGGTGAGTTTTATATTACTCATGATTATTAACTAATCTTATTATTTCAGCTAGAAAAAAGTAGTGATAGGAAGGCTTCAGATGGGACAAATGGGTAAAAGTCCTGGGGTGGCAGCACCAATAAACCCTTTATACATGTATTTTAATGTCACGCAAATAACGTTTTCACTAATAACGGCATTTTTCTGGCACCAATTAGACGTTATTAGCATATGGTCCTGATGGAGTCCCTCCTGTTGTCCTCAAAAACTGTGTTTCTGTGCTTACACCCTGCCTAGGTAAACTCTTTCGCCTTTGTCTCTCAACTTGTACCTTTCCTTCTTGCTGGAAGTTTGCTCTCATTCCAGTCCCAAAGAAGGGTGACCATTCCCAACCCTCTAACTATTGTCCAATTGCTTTAACATCCTGTGTCTCAAAAGTTTTCTAGTCAATTCGTAACAGAAAAATTTTAAAGCATCTTTCCTGTCACAACCTTCTTTCTGATCGTCAGTATGGGTTCCGTCAGGGACGCTCCACTGGCGATCTTCTCACCTACCTTTCAGACTCTTGGTCATCCTCCTTTCGG
>JAGKTI010004498.1:32859-50242 GCA_018397915.1 Birgus latro
AGTGAATATTGATGAGATGCAGTTTGGGTTTATGCCAGGCAGGGGGACCACTGATGCCATGTTCATTGTTCGACAGCTTCAGGAAAAATATATTGGAAAGAAAAGGGAATTGTACAGTATTTTGTTTTTGTTGATTTGGAAAAGGCTTTTGACACAGTCCCTAGAGAGGTGGTGAAGTGGGCAATGAGAAAGCTAGGGTTGGAAGAGTGGCTGGTTAGTGTGGTTATGGCCATGTACGTGGGTGCTCGCGCCCAGGTAAGAGTGTATGGGGTTTTGAGTGATGAGTTTTCCGTGAATGTTGGTGTGCATCAGGGGTCAGTTTTGAGTCCCTTGTTGTTTATCATGGTACTTGAAGCCCTCTCATGTGACTTCAGAGATGGACTCTCATGGGAGATGTTGTATGCTGTTGATTTGGTGTTGATTGCAGAAAATGAAAAGGAGGTGGAGGAAAGATTTAAGAAATGGAGAGATGGTGTGGGGCACAAGGGCTTAAGGGTAAATGCAGATAAAACAAAAGTGATGATATATAGAGTTGGTGGCAGTACAGTCAGAGGAGAGGGAGAGTGGCCATGTGCAGTTTGCCACAAAGGTGTGGGAAGTAATTCCATCTTGTGCAGTGTTTGTGATAAATGGGTGCACAAGAGATGTAGTGGTATTGCGAGATAATGCTGATTTTATGTGTGCGGTGTGTTGGGGAAAGCAGGTGGAGATTGTTAGGTGTGAAAGGATTGAACTTGCTGGTGAGTCTCTTGAGTGTGTGGAAGAGTTTTATTACCGGTATTTGGGAGACAGTTTTGTTACCGGTATTTGGGAGACGTGTCATGTGCCAGAGGTGGGGCTGGAGCTAGCTCAGTTGCTAGGGTGAGAAGTGGTTGGAAGAAGTTCAGGGAGCTGTTGCCTCTCCCGACATTGAGAGGGTTCTCCTTACGTGCTAAGGGTCTTTGTATGCAGCATATGTTAGGAGTGTGATGCTGTATGGTAGTGAGACATGGGCAGTAAAGGAAGAGGATATTTGCAGGCTTAAATATACAGAAATGACGATGATTAAGTGGATGTGCTGTGCGTCCCTGCATGCAAGGCCTGGGGGGGGGCTGGGTTTCGATGGAAGAGTTGAGAGGTAGGATGGGACTGGAGTGTATTGGTGTTGTGATGAGGAGAGGTAGGCTGAGATGGTTTTGACATGTGGAGAGGATGGGGGATGATAATTGGGTGCAGAGGGTGAGAAGTGTTAATACTGGGGGAGGGGTAGACCGAGAAAGACATGGTATGAGGTCATTAAGTGTGACCTCAGGGTTAAGAGATTGACCAGGGGGGCTGCCAATGATCGAGCAGCATGGAGAGCCGCCATTAGGTGACCAAGGCCGACGCATGCAAGCATGTTGGAGCCTTCAAAAACTAAACTAAACTAAACATGTACATCGTTTCTCCATACTCATTTCTCCATACTGACTTCTTTCCTTTGCTGATTTCATACATCAGCATTAACTGCTCCATTTCATTATCTGTGTCAGATTCTGATTCCATATCTAAATAATTTTGCAACTTAGCCATGATCAGCACAACAGAGAGTACCACACACCACGAAACCTGCTTCTACAGTGTGGGGACCGCACCTATTCCGCCCTGTCCTGTGTCTGCCCTGTGCTGTTCTGCCCTGCGTCTCAATGTGTGCCTAGCCTGAATGTGGTTTGGCTGTGTGGAGAGGATGGAGAGTGTGCGACTGACGAGGAGAGTGTATGTAAGTGAGGTGGAAGGGGGGATAGGGAGGGGGAGGCCAAGGATAAGATGGAGAGATGGAGTAGAGAGGTATATGAGAGAGGGAGGTGTGAGCTGGGAGCAGGGAAGTGAAATGGCAGGGGACAGAGTGACATGGATGCGATTTGTTTGTGGCCACCCCTTATGGGATTATGGTGTCTGGCAGTACATAGATAGATAGATAAATAGAAGGAGAAGAAGTACCAATATAGTGGTGATGCACCCTGTGACTTGACTAGCCCAGTGTACAAGATCTTTACTGTCCACCAAACCCACCAGTCAATCTTTGTCCTGTAATGCCTGTCATAGATTCAGAGGTCTGCCTCAGAGTAACTAATTGTGTGAATTTATTTATACTGAACTGTTGGTTACATAGCTATTTCCAGAGCTGTAATTTGGAAGGTTTTATCATTGTCAGACATGTCTTCAAAACTGTCTTTGTAGAAACTTCCTACAAAGTTTAAGATGGCACTTACTACCCCTACCACTTTACACAGTTGAACACAATGATCAGTATACAGAACATCAGCAACTTCATGGCCCATAAAGAAATCACAGGTGGAGCACCAGCAAACACCTTGAAAGTTCATGTTGCTGATTCTCGGCGACGCAGGATGAGGAGGATCATATCTCCAATTCTTGGCTATTTTAGCCATGTTTTCACTGAGTTTTTTCCCAAGGTAGTGTTGCAGGCCCCTGCCAGCGTATTTTCAGCCAGGATAATTGCATCTGTGACTGCGCCTTTACCTGTGAATTTCGCAGATTTCGTCATACGAATCCAATATTGTGTACCAAATTGCAGGGATAAAGGTTTAGAGGTACAGTAATCCCTTGATTATCTGATGTGATAGAGCCAAAGCAGTGATAGTGTGTGTGCGCAGGCACACATCTGCTAAGTCACGAGTGATGACGTCATCGGAAGGTTCCTGTGGTATGCAACCGGGAGCCTTGGCAGTTCACGTCGTGAGGGCAGCCGGTGAGTGTGGTTTGCCTAGTTCCAACACTGGTAGCAGAGCGTAGTTGCGAGAATGACGTCGTGTTCGACCAAGTGGCCTCCAAAACTGGAAAATGATTCTACATATGAGAGCTGGAAAAAAGACATTGGCATTTGGTGCGAACTAACGGACCTAGCAGCAGAAAAACAAGCTTTAGCTATTCACCTGTCATTGTCTGGGAGAGCGGCGATGGTGGTGTCTTCGCAGATTGAAACAGATGTTCTAAAGCAGAAGGATTGTGTTCAGACCCTGCTGAAAAAATTAGACGGTTTATTTCTCGTGGACAAAGGACGTCGACAGTTTGCAGCGTTTTATGAGCTATACAACTTCAGAAGAGCCAGTGATATGAACATTCGGGAGTTCATGACAGAATTTGAGCATGTTTACTTCAAATTTACCAAGCAGGACATGTAACTGCCAAATTCTGTGATGGCTTTTATGCTCTTAGCTGCATGCAAACTTTCAGACAGTGAACGACAACTAGTGATGTCCGCGATAACTGAGGTCACATACGAAAATATGAAATCTGCCCTGAACCGTATTTTTGCTGGTGAAATTGGCAGGCAGAACGAGGCATCGGTGTCCGCCCGGGAGGTGAAAGACGAACCAGTATTTTGGAGTGACGAAGTTGAGGGTGACGAAACACTTTATGCTAGAGGTACTCGACGAGGACGGAGAATGTTGTGGGGTGGTGCAATACGTGATCGACGTCAGGGTAGTGGCCGATGTTCAACTGTATCTGCTAGAATTCCCCAACGCTCATCCACCGGCAGGAGGCAGAATCCACTTGGGCCTGACGGAAAGGTATCGAGGTGTTTCGTATGTGATTCTAGATTTCATTGGGCATGTGACTGTCCAGATGCATACGAAAACGACGGCACTCGAGAAGAGAATTCTGAAACAGTGCATCTGTCGTTGTTTATGGGCTATGCAGATGATGCCGCTAGTAGAGGTAAGTCACAGACTCTAGTAGAAGAATCTAAGGGATGTGCTCTTCTAGACACAGGGTGTTTTACAACTGTATGTGGAGTTGAATGGATCAATTGCTATCTAAGTGAGCTCACTGATTATGAACGTGATGCTGTAAGAGAAGAAGCGTCATCCTCAACGTTTACTTTTGCTGATGGTGTCACAGTTTCTTCCCTCAGATGTGTTACTCTGCCCTGCTACATTGGAAACATGCGTGCTACCATCGTGACTGATGTTGTGGACTGCAATATTCCCTTGCTGTTGAGTAGACGTTCCATGAAAAAAACAAAAATGTTGATTAACCTTGGAACTGACCAGGTCAAAATTTGTGGAACTATCATTGATTTAAAGTCCTCATCTTCAGGTCACTACTCACTTCCAATTTCCTTATGACTAGATCGTGAATTTTGTGAAACAATCATGTTGGCAACTCGTGGGGGTGATGTAGAAAAAAACGCTTTGAAGCTTCACAGGCAATTTGGACACCCAACATCGGCAAAACTAATTAAACTGATCACAGATGCGGGAATTAAAAGTTCAAAACTGGAACAGGCTGTCAAGGCTGTATCTGATGCTTGTACAGTCTGTTGCAGATTTAAGAAATTCAAGCCCCGACCCGTAGTCAGTTTGCCCATGGCGTCTAAGTTTAACGAAGCCATAGCCATGGATTTAAAAGCTTGGGGAAGGCATTATTTCTTAGTCCTTGTTGATTTGGCGACCATGTATTGTAATGCGATAGTAATTGCAGATAAGTGTGCGCCCACCATTATCAAAGGAATATTTCGGAGCTGGATTGTTGTGTTTGGCACACCTAGAAAAATTCTTACAGACAATGACTGTGAATTCAATAATGTGGAAATGCGAGCATTGGGAGAGGCCTTCAATATCAAGATCATGAAAACGTCCTTGGAGCAACAGAGTCTGTGAGCGTCAAAATGCAGTCATTGGTGACATTGTTAGGAAGATAAAGGCTGATAGCCAGTGTGAATGGGATGTGGCCTTGGCATGGGCAGTATCGGCAAGAAATGCTCTCACCAACTACTCAGGCTTTTCTCCTAACCAACTTGTTTTTGGTCAAAACCCTGGTCTGCCTAATGTGTATGCAAATGATCCCCCAGCCTTGGAACCTTCATCACCATCGAAAATTGTGAGAGACAACTTGAACGCTCTTCATTTAGCTAGACAAGAGTTTATAAAGACCAAATCAGATGAACGCTTGGCTAGGGCTCTGCGGCACAACGTACGTTCGAGTGACCTAAACGACATCCGCAATGGAGATGAGGTCTTCTACAAAAGAAATGACAGTCATGAGTGGCACGGTCCTGGAATTGTAATAGGCAGAGGTGGGAAACAAATTCTGGTGAGACACGGTAGTGTATACGTGCGAGTGCACGTATGTCGTCTAGCGCGAGCGCCAGAGCAAGATACTACAGTTGAAAGTGATGTCAGCAGTGATGAGAAGAAAAATGTTGTCCAGGAGAAGCCTAATGACGATCCTACGGAACTGTTGAATGACTATCCACCAGATGACGAGTCGGAAGATGGTGTGGTCCCAATCGATGAGCCTCCCACAGTTTCTGTTCTGATTAATCAGCTTCCCAAAGTTTCTGTTGGTCAACGTATAAAGGGAATACATTCAGAAAGTGGAGAGTTGGTGTCTGGAAGGATTATAAGTCGGGCAGGTAAAGCCACTGGAAAGTACAAACACTGCTATAATTTGAAGAGGGACTCTGATGGCAGCATTGATTGGATATGGATAGATTTGGAGAAGGATCTTAGCGAATTGGAAGTGGTTGATGATGACACAGAAATGCTTGTTCTTTTCAACTCTGAGGCTGTATTATGTGCTAAGGAAAATGAAATTACAAATTGGCAGAATAATGATGTGTATGAGGAAGTAGATGATGTTGGGCAAGGTGCCATAATGGTTCGATGGGTTGTGACAGAAAAACTGAAAAATGGAAAGCCTATTGTTAAGGCCTGCTTAGTCGCCAGAGGATTTGAGGAAGACACAGTGGATCTCCGAAAAGACTCGCCTACTTGTTCAAAGGAAGCAGTGCGTTTGGCACTTTCTTTGGCCTCCACCAACCAGTGGGATTGCCACACTATGGACGTGAAAGCTGCCTACCTGCAAGGCAACGACATTGAGAGAGTTGTTCATTTACGTCCTCCCCCTAAATATGCAAATGGTAAGTTATGGAGACTAAAGAAAACTGTTTACGGCCTTTGTGATGCTGCTAGGCATTGGTATCTGTGCGTAAAAGATCAGTTGTTGAGTCTCGGAGCTAAAGTATCATCACTGGATTCAGCGCTGTTCTCTTGGAGCAATGGTGGCAAAGTCGAAGGCATTGTATGCATCTACGTCGACGACTTCCTTTGGGCTGGTACACATGAGTTTGAACAGCAAGTGATAAATCGGTTGAGTCAAATATTCCTCATCGGCAGTTCAGAATCAAAAGCCTTGAAATACATTGGTCTCAATATCATCTCCAACAACGATGGCAGCATAACGCTCGACCAATTCCAGTATGCTTCATCCTTGAAACCAGTCACGCTGAGTAAACATCGTGCAGCAGTAAAATCAGGGGAGCTGTTAGAGTCTGAGAAAATGTAGTACCGAGCATTAATTGGGCAACTCAATTGGATTGCCACATACACTCGGCCAGATATTGCCTTTGATGTGTGTGAGTTGAGCGTGAATAGCAACCGAGCTACCGTAGCGAATTTGCTTAGACTCATTAAGGTGATCTCAAGGGTGAAGACTGACAACATGAAGCTATACATTCCAAGAATGGGGCCGATCGAGGACTGTCATATAGAGTGCTTTTCGGATGCCTCATTTGCCAACCTTGTAGGCAATGGATCTCAGGGGTGTTTTGTGATCTTCCTACGAGATGCTAGTGAGGCAAGATGTCCTATATTCTGGCAGACAAGGAAGATCAGGAAGGTCGTCAAATCTACCTTATCTGCTGAGACGTTGGCGCTGCTTGAATGTGCTGAAACTGCTGTTTATCTCTCCAACATATTGCGTGAGGTTTCTAGATGTGGAAAGATCAAAATAAAATGTTTCATCGACAACAAGAGTCTGGTGGACGCCCTTTACTCCTGTAAGAGCATAGAAGACAGGATATTGCGCATTGATATTGCTGTGTTGCGGGACATGTTGGAACGGGGGGAGATTGATGAGGTATCCTGGGTGGATACATCACAACAACTGGCTGATTGCCTCACCAAGAAAGGTGCCTCGACCGAGCAGCTGCGTGCAGCAGTCAGCCGAGTCTTGAAAGTTTATAATACTTTAAGAGACATCACATATCTGTATGTGGCCACAGACTGGGTCTTGATAGTAATTAAACAAAAGTGTATGTATTGGATACATAGTGTGTATTGGGTGTTGATGGTACTCACACAAAAGTCTGTGTATGGATACATAGTGTGTATCAGACGCAAATAGACCATCCAGCTTCATCCTTGGAATCATCTGTCAAATTAAGAAGAGAGGACGAGAGTGTTAGTGTGCGTGCGCACACACACATCTGCTAAGTCACGAGTGATGACGTCATCGGAAGGTTCCTGTGGTATGCAACCGGGAGCCTTGGCAGTTCACGTCGTGAGGGTAGCGGTGAGTGTGGTTTGCCTAGTTCCAACAGGCATGTCCAGGTAATGGCTCCATCTGGATAATGGACTTCTCCCATGGCCCTCCTTCATACATAACCTGAGTTTGAAAGCTATTGTAAAATGTTACTCCTGTACATGGAGTAACACTTGTTCGTGTTCATTAACACTATCTGGTCAAGTAGACCTATAAACCATGGCCAAGCAGTTGCCATGGTCAAGCAGACTTGTCAACCCCGGACAGGCCACATCCCACACAAAGCCCTCTTCCTTCCATCATCACCAGACATCACCTTCTGCTCCCCAAACTTCCCCCCCCACAACATCCTGGAGAGTGGTCAGAACCTTTGGCTCTGACCACCTCCTGATCATCATCACTACCAAAACCAGAATCACCCCAGCTGGCCACAGACACACATACACTAATTATAAGAAAGCCAATGGGGAGGCCTTCACAGCTGAAACAGAACAACACATTGAAACATTAATCAGTACATCCATCACAAAGATCAACACCGCTGTGCACAATTTCGATACAATTATACAAAACGCAGACAAAAAACACATCCCTAGAGGCAACAGAAAAAGACACAACCCCAACTTCACACCAGAAATCCAAGGTCTCATCACTCAACGGGACACAGTACGACACTCCCCAACACCCCATACACATGACACTGTACAACAAATACAAGAACTCAACACTCAAATAAATAATAAAATATCAGTGCAGCAAACACTAAATTGGAATAATTATCTCCAAACACTTGATCACAGAACAAACACCAGCAAACTCTACAAAGCACTAAACAGCATCACACTCTCCAACAGCAACACTACACAATCACACACTGCCATCACAACAACAGACACCATACCTTCAAACAAACAACAATCAAACACTCTCATCAATCACTTTTCACATGTCAGACATCTAAACCCCTCATCGCAACGACCGATGTATCATCCGACATAAGAGACAGTTCCCCATAGACCCAGACTTCGCACCTTTCACTGACAACCAGATGAAGCACATCATTAGGAACCTTAAGCACTCATCTGCCTGTGAACCAGACAACATAAGCAACATACACCTTAAACACCTTGGACCACAAGGCATACAAGCACTCACCAACATATCAAACTACAGCTACTCATACAACATAATACCCAGGATCTGGAAGCATGGCATTATCATCACTATCCCTAAACCCACCAAAACCCCACGTTACCTTCCTCACACCGCCCCATCACACTCCTCTGCATCCCCTCCAAAGTCACTGAATGACTGGTACTACAACTAGTTACACCTCACACCCCCCTTGCTCCATCACAACGTGGTTTTAGGCCACTACACTCCACAAACACTATTCTTATAGACCATACACAGGGAGTTTTTGATGGCATGAATTCAGCTAGGCCACCACACAGAACACTCCTTGTCACACTAGACATTAGTAAAGCATTTGATGCCATCCCCCGCCACAACCTTTCAAACAAAATATTCATCACAAACATCCACAATAACACAAAAAGTTGCCTGGCAAACTACTCAGCAGACAGATGTTCACGTGTAACATTTGTGGGTAAGTCTTCGTACACCAGAAACTTCACAAATGGCGTCCCCCAAGGATCTGTTTTGTCCCCTACACTCTTTAATCTATACATGCATGACATACCCACACCCCACACACCACAGATACACATAGCTTCCTGTGCAGACGACATAACACTAACATGTACTTACCAAAACGCAAACACAGCCGCACACATCTTCCAACCTTACCTCAGCACACTACACGAATGGTTTACCACAAACAGGCTCAAAAGCCCCAGCCAAATCTACGGTGACCCTTCTTACAAACTGGACAGCAGAACACAGTCACATTCCACACCTCACCATAAACAACACTCCCCTACCACACACATACACACAACACACACACAAAATCCTTGGTGTAACATACATCAATGTCATTTAACCCGCCAAGTCCCGACCATTTTTTACCCAGCCTACCCCCAGATCCCAACTGATTTTCGACTTTTTGTTTTTTGGCCGAAACCTTCGCTTTTGGTGAGAAACATCGAAAATTCATAGTGAAATTGCGATCCTGAGGTAAAAGAATGTTGATACAGGTGTCACTCAACCTTATGTTTTACTCCTTTTTCAGGGTACCTGGCTAAGAAAATGAACTATGGAAGGGTTGACTAATTCAAGCCACTTTAAATTACGTGTTTATTTCATTTATTTGCTATGAATTTATGTTTAGTAAAAGTCTATAATGGCTTTCACACAATAATATAGGCATTTATAAGCATTGTTCACTTACCCAAAACCCCAGTACAGTATATGGCACCTTCCTTTACGACATTACCACCTCATCACTTCTGTTTGTTTCTACCTCTAGCTTCTTTGTTTCTTTGTCCTCCACCTCCAGAATCACTTTCACCATGAATTTCGTCATTAGAGAGACCGTGGGGCAACATACCTTTACTGGCCAGCTTACTGCTAACAGGTGAATTGCCCAGTGTGGGGGGAGGGGGGGAGGGGGGTTAGGAGGGGCCAGGCAGTATCCCTGCTTGACAGCAGGTAGAGGAAGGTCTTCCACATATGCCTACCAAAAATCACCCGCCAATGTTGAAAAATGTGCACACAATGAGCCTTGCAATTGTGTAACGTACTGTGTATGTCATTGGGTCTGTCCGCGGAAAAATGTTGCGACGTACACCGTACATCGATGGGACTCGGCGGGTTAAACAACACATCACAGACATCAAAAATAAACTAACACCAAGACTCAGTGCCTTGAGGTCACTTGCCCATACAACATTTGGACACAACAAAGAAACCACCACCACAGTATACAAACAATATATACATTCAGTGATGAATTATGCAAGCCCTGCTTGGGCTCCTAACCTCATTACAACACACTATAACACTCCTCAGACCATACAGAACAAAGGCCTAAAAATTATCACAGGCTGCACAGGTACTACACCCACAGACCACCTACACCAAGAAACCAGTCCTCAAAATCAAGGATCATCTAGACATGAGAGGCACCCAAATTCTCGCTGCAGCCTCCACAAACCCACAACATCCACTACACTACATGGCAGCACATCCAAACCCACCAAGGAACATGAAAACAACACCCAGCACACGATATCATACACAAATCCTGTCATCTCTCCCCCCTCGCCCTCCTCAAACCAGCTTCCAGAAGCATATCCATACACAAATCACTTACCACTCCATTCAGTCACTTAAAGACAACACACAGCTGCATGCATGGCCTCCTGATATCCATCCTTCTGAATCCTATCTCCCTCGTGAGGACAGGGTCCACCTGGCCAGGCTGAGATGTGGGCATCATCCAGCCCTCTTAAGTTATCAGTAGAGGCTGGATGGCTCTGTCACTGATGCTTGTCCAGGATGTAACACAGCACCCCATACTATTAAGCACATTATGGAAGACTGCATTGCACACAATCACCTACACCAACAACACAACATACGCTTCTTGAGAGCTTTCTGGGAAAGCCCGGTCTCAGCTGTGTCCTTCCTTAGGGACTCGGGACTGTTCGGCCAGACTGCCTGGGGAACAACTACTACTACTACTACCACTACTACCCCAGACAGGCAATCACCACTCCAAGGCCATACCCAGCAGTGACATGAAAAACATGGAAAAGAAAAAGCTACGCGAGAAAAATGCAGCGGGCACACAAAACATAATGATAAAATGGAATAAAGTCATGTTAAAAGAGTAAAATCATGATACAGTACAGTAAGCTAGAATAAAATTAATGTCAGCACACAATTCGACCATCCCACATCAATCTTACCCAAGATCTCCTTCTTCTCCAAAGTCAACACTACCCTGTTCCTTTTCCCTGGTGGAGGGGCCATGATCATCACACACCCTAGAAAGAGGTATGCAAGGAATAGCAAGGCCTGAAGCAGGTAGGGAACAACCACAAAAGCCACCACATGTTCAGCCATAACAACCATCAGAGAGGAGCTGTTCACTAGACAGTCACCGGGCAGGAACTGAGAACAATTGAGGGGGTCTCTAGCAGATGCTGGGTAAACTATGGAGCCAGATGGCATGGTGCCACTGGGCTACTTCTGCCCAGCTAGGCGAGAAATGTTCACGTGGTCAAAATTTCCACTCAGACACAAGGATTTTGTTCGGATGATATGAAAAAATGTTTGAATAATGGTTTTTGAACAGCCAGATTACAGTATCTGGGTAATGGCCATCCGGACACTTGAGGGATTACTGTATAATATTTGTTTACTTCTAGTGTTTAGTTTTTGTTTTTGAAGGCTCCAGCATGCTTGCATGCATCATCCTTGGTCACATAATGGCGGCTCTCCATGCTACTTGATCTCTGGCAGCTTCTTTATATAGTCCCTTAACCTTGAGGTCACACTCTGTGACCTTGTCCCAGGTCTTTTTCGATCTGCCTCTCACTACTCTACCCCCAACATTAACACTGCTCACTTGCTTAACCCAATTTTCATCCCCCATCCTATCCACATGCCCAAACCATCTCAATCTACCTCTCCTCATCACAACACCAGTACACTCCAGTCCCATTCTACTTCTCAACTCTTCCATCGTAAACCTAGCCCCCCCCCCCCCCCAGGCCCTGCACTCAAGGATGCCCTGCATGTCCACCTAATCATTGCCATTTCTGTATGTTTGAGCCTGTGAATATCCTCTTCCTGTACTGCCCAGGTCTCATTGCCAAACATCAGTACACTCCTAACACATGCCCCATGCAAAGATCCCTTAGCATGTAGGGAGAGCCCTTTCCATGTCAAGAGAGGCAACAGCTCCCTGAACTTCTTCCAACCACTCCTCATTCTAGCCACAGAGCTAGTTCCAGCCCCACCTCCAGCATTTAACATGTCCCCCATATAAAAAAAACTCTTCCACACACTCAAGAGACTCACCAGCAAATTCAGTCCTTTCACGTCTGGCAATATCCACACACTCAAGAGACTCACCAGCAAATTCAGTCCTTTCACGTCTGGCAATATCCACACACTCAAGAGACTCACCAGCAAATTCAGTTCTTTCACGCCTGGCAATATCCACAATACCACTACATCTCTTATGCACCGACTTATCACAAACTCTGCACAAGATGGAATCACATCCCATGCCCTTGTGACAAATCGCACGTGGCCGCTCTCCATCTTCTTTGACAGTACCACCCCCAGCCCTAGGTACCATCACTTTTGTTTTATCTGCATTTACTCTTAAGCCCTTGTGCCCCATACCATCTCTCTTTTCTCCACCTCCCTTTCATTCTCTGCAACCAACACCAAATCATCAGCTTACATCTCCCACGGGAGTCCTTTTTTGAAATCACATGAGAGGGCTTCAAGTACCATGACAAACAACTAGGGGTTCAAGACTGACCCCTGATGCACACCAAGTCACAGAAAACTCATCACTCATATCTCCATTCACCCTTACCTGGTGTGAGCACCAGCATACATGGCCTTTATGACCCTAACCAGCCACTCCCCAATCCCAAGTTTTCTCACTGCCCACCTCACTACCTTTCTAGGGACTCTGTCAAAGGCCTTCTCCAAATCAACAGAAACAAAGTACAGTTCCCTTTTCTTTCCAATATATTACTACTGAAGCTGTCACACAATGAATATAGCATCAGTAGTTCCTTTGCCTGGCATAAACCCAAACTGCATCTCATCAATATTCACTCTTTCTCAAATCATACCTTCTAGAATTCTTTCCATAACCTTCATTATCTGGTCTAAAAATTTTATGCCTCTGTAATTTCCTCTTTCCAGGGCATCAACCTTCCCCTTGTACGCATTTACAGTTACGCTCTTCAGCCAGTCATCTTGGGCAGCACGTTCATATATAGTCGTGTTTATCAGGTCATTGACTAACCTCACTCCTATATCTCCTGAGGCTTTCAACATTTCAGCAGTCATCCCAGACACACCTGCTGCCTTCCCCACCTGTACCCTGCCTATATCCCTGTTCATAGTAGCTACATCAATCAGAGGCCATGGGCCAAAAACTGGATATGCAGGCCCCAAACCTTCCCTGTCCCAGTCAAACTTCTCGTTCAACAACCGGCTCTCATGCTTTCTCCATGTGTCTTTAACCCGTCACGTCCCGACTGATTTCCAACCTACCATACCCCAAAATCCCGAGCATTTTTTGGAAATTTTTTTATTGGCTCAAACCTTCGCTTTTGGTGAGAAACATCGAAAATTCAGAGAAATCGCGATCCTATGCTTAAAACTGTTGAAACAGGTGTTATGCAACTTTACATGTTCCTTCTTTTTCAGAGTACCTGGCTAAGGAAAACGAACTATGGAAGGGTTAACTAATTCAAGCCACTTTCAATTACGTATTTATTTATGTATTTGGTACGAATTTATGTGTAGTAACAGACTATATTGGTTTTAACACATTTATATAGGCAATAGAAGCATTGTTCAGTCACCAAACACATCCACATATGGCATCTTCCTTTATGACATTACCACCTTATCACTTCTGTTTGTTTCTTGCTCTAGCTTCTTTATTTCTTTGTCCTCCACCTCAGGAATCACTTTCACTGTGAAGTTCGTCATTGGAGAGAGCGTGGAGCAACATACCTTTACTGGCCAGCTTACTGCTAACAGGTGAATTGCCCAGTGTAGGGGGGAGGGGGGGTTAGGTGGGGCCAGGCAGTATCTCCGCCTGACAGCAGGTAGAGGAAAGTCTCCCACATATACCTACCAAAAATCACCCGTGAAACTTGAAAATTGTGCAAATTATGACCCTTGCAATTGTGCGATGTACCCATATGTTGATGGGTGTAGCTGTGACAAAACATTGTGACGTACCCATACGTTGATGGGATTCCTCTGGTTAATATTCCCACTATTCACCACAACCCTTCCTTCATCATTCTTCACACATTACTTACCTGTGATATCCATATTCTCCCTCTTCATCTGATTTGCCACCTTAAAAATCATATTCTTCCCTTCCACACAATTTAGGTTATCAAGTAAAAGTCTCTGAGGCTCAGACTTTGTCCTGTAAACCTCTTTTCTAGCCCTATGCATGGCAGCCAAGTATTCCTCTTTGTTACCACCTTTCTTCCATTCCCAGAAAAGCCTTTTTTTCCCCTTAACTGCAGCTTCTACACCCTCATCCCACCACTAAGCCACTTTATGTCTTGGTGGGGCCCTTGTCCATCCACACACTGCATCAGTAACTCTCAAGAGGTTGGTCTTGAGGGCTCTTTACCGCTCATTAACACTTCTGTCAACATCTCCCTGTTCAGCCACCACTCTCCTCATCCCTCTATAGAGGGTATCCCTTACTGCCTGGTTTTTCAACTTCCATAATTTCCTCTTAGGTGCACAGGTCCTTTTTTTCATCATATGCTTCTAAACCCATCACATCCCGACCTATTCCCCCCCCCCCATCCCAACCAGTTTTTTTTTTTTCCCTCAAACCTCTGCTTTTGGTGAGAGACAGAAAATTCATAGAGAAATCTCCCTTCTGAGCTTATAAATGTTGCTACAAGTGAAAGTCATCCTATCTTTTCATTCTCCTTGGGGGTACCTGGCTTCAAAGAAAACAAACGATGGGAGGGGTAATTGATTCAAGCCACTTTAAATTATGTATTTATTTATTTATTTGCTACAAATTTATATGCAGTACAAGAGTGTGTTGGTTTTCACACAATAATATAGGCAATATAACTATTGTTTATTCTTTGTCCTCCACCTCAGGAATCACTTTCACTGTGAATTTTGTCATTGGAGAGACCGTGGCGCGACATGTCTTTACTGGCCAGGTCACTGCTAGCAGGTGAATTGCCAAGAAAATGGCGTGTGGGGGGGAAGCGGGGGTTAGGTGGGGTCAGGCAGTATTCCCACATGACGGGGTAGAGGAAGGTCTCCCACATATGCCAACCAAAAATCACCCATGAAACTTGAAAAATGTGCAATTGACTGACCTTGCAATTGCATAACATATGGGTACGTTGTCGGGACGCCGCAGGTTACGCACCATGTCACTATATATCTATCTATCTATTGCCAGACGCCTCAGTCCCACATGGGGTGGCCACAGACAAACCGCCTCCATGTCACTCTGTCCCCCGCCGTTTCACTTCCCCGCTCCCAGCTCAAACCCCCTCTCATATACCTCTCCACTCCATCCCTCCATCTCATCCTCGGCCTCCCCCTCCCTCTCCCCCCTCCACCTCACTCATGTACGCTCTCATCGTCAGTCTTTCACTCTCCATCCTCTCCACATGCCCAAACCACCTTGACGTGTTTCTCCCAACGCTTCCTATCTCATCCACACCACAACGTTCCTTCACTTCCTCAGTTGTTAGTCTGTCTCTCCATGTGGCTCCACATGCTCTTCTCAAATAACTCTTTTCCACTGCTTTCACTCTTGACTTCAATCCCTCCAACAGAGTTCAAGCTTCACTTCCATATGTTAGAGTTGGTATCACAATACTGTCATGGAGCAACTTTTTCACTTCCATGCTCACTTCCCTGTTTCTTATCACTGCCTTCAAGGAACCAGCAACCTTCCTTCCCTGCTGCACCCTTTCAAGCACTTCACCCTCCAGACTTCCATCCTGACTCATCACACTACCCAGGTACTTAAATGCACTCACATTCTCCATATCCTCCCCATCCAGTCTCACTGTATATTCACTGACTTCACTTCTCTCGAAGACATCACTTTACTTTTCCCTACATTCATCTTTAGATTCCGTTTCTTACTACTCTCCCAAACTCATCTACCAAGCCTTGCAGCTCCCCTTCATCTTCAGTCAACAACACAGTATCATCTGCAAACAACAGTACAGGAAGTTTCCAACACTGCCCTCTCTCACTAGGGCTGCTCCAACATCCACTGCCCGACCTTGTATCTCTTTTATAACCCCATCCATATACAGATTGAACAACCATGGAGACATGACACATCCTTGTTTCAATCCAACCTTCAAATGGAAAAATTCACTCAGTTTGCCATCCACACACACTTCGGCCTTAGCACCCTCATACATACTCTTCACAGCCTTCAGCAACTTCCCATCTACTCCATATATTCTTAATACTTTCCTCAATCCTTGTTTATCCACCCTGTCATATGCTTCCTCCATATCCATGAAGGCTGCATACAATTTCTTTCCCTTGTCTAGAAACTTTTCCTCTAAACATCTAAGAATGAATATCTGGTCTACACAACCTCTTCCCTTCTTAAAACCTCCCTGTTCTTCTCCAACTAATTCCTCTGTAATTTCCCCAATTCTTTCAGTAAGTATCACCATATACGTTTCTTATTACACTCTCTCTCATTTTCTCTCATTCATTTTTGAAGGCTCCAACATGCTTGCATGTGTCGGCCTTGGTCACCTAATGGCGGCTCTCCATGCTGCTCGATCTCTGGCAGCCTCCCTATTCAGTCCCTTAACCCTTAAGTCACATTTAATGACCTCATCCCATGTCTTTCTCGGTCTACCCCTCCCAACCCCTCCCCCAATATTAACACCTCTCACCTTCTGTACCCAATTATCCTCCCCCATCCTCTCCACATGTCCAAACCACCTCAGCCTGCCTCTCCCCATCACAACACCAATACACTCCAGTCCCATCCTACCTCTCAACTCTTCTATCGTAAGCCCAGCCCCCCCAGGCCTTGCACGCAGGGACGCACTGCACATCCACCTAATCATTGTCATTTCTGTACGTTTGAGCCTGCGAATATCTTCTTCCTTTACTGCCCAGGTCTCACTACCATACAGCATCACACTCCTAACACACGCTGCATACAAAGACCCCTTAGCACGTAAGGAGAGTCCTCTCAATGTCAGGAGAGGCAACAGCTCCCTGAACTTCTTCCAACCACTTCTCACTCTAGCAACCGAGCTAACTCCAGCCCCACCTCCGGCACCTAACATGTCTCCCAAATAACAAAACTCCTCCACACACTCAAGAGACTCACCTGCAAGTTCAACCCTCTCACGCC
>JAGKTI010004499.1:4064-18660 GCA_018397915.1 Birgus latro
TAATGTTTAATAGTATTCAGCTCAATCCTGCAACATCCTTAACCACTTAACCGCGGGCTGTCACTTTCGCGACATTGGGTGGCGATGGCTCGAGCCGTGAGCTGTCAGTTGGGTGGCTCTGTTTTCTTTTTAATCATCCGGGGCCTTCAAAATATAAATACAGTATACAGTATATGAAAATATTTTGAAGAGTCCTGAGTGCTCTTTATATCACTCAGGCTAGTTTGGGCCTATATTTCCCTATGTAGAGTACAACTCTCATGTGTGGGGAGGCTCCTCACATACAGGTCTTCTCAACAAGGTGGAGTCAAAGGTTTTTTGTTTCATTAACACTCCTCCTCTTACTGTCTCCCTTCAACCTCTGTCTCTTTGCCGCACTGTTGCATCTTTATCTCTTTTCCATCGTTACTTCAATGGTAACTTCTCCTCTGAACGGTCTGCTTGCATCCCTCCACCTCTATAACAGGCACATACCATCCGTTTAGCAACAAACTCTCATCCCTCTTCTGTCCAACTCTCTAATGCAAGAGTTAACCATTACTCCCAGTCCTTCATTTATGCAACAGGTCAACTCTGGAACTGTCTCCCTCTGTCTGTATTTCCTACTTCCTATGATCTCAAGTCTTTCAAACGCAGTGTGTTCAGGCATCTTGAAATGAACGGATCTTGAATGTGGCTCTCTGTTGTACTGTTTTTGTCTTTTTCTTGGAAGGAACAGTTTGCAGGATCCTGGCCTTTGGTTCCTTCTTCCTTGTATTAAAAAAAAAAAAAATAAATCAAATAAATAAAAATAAAAAAACTGCCATTTCCTTGAAGTATTTAAAATTAAATAGTATAGAAACAGTAAAATGACTTTTGTTCAGAAACTAAAAGCTAGATGCTGTAGAAAAGTGGTGTACTGACTTCAGATGAGTATAAGCCAAAATCCACCATGACAGCATCTGCTTCTTTTGTGAGAATGAGGGAAAGTGTATAAAAGAGATATCAGAAATATAACAGATGCTAAAAACAAAGAATAAGAAATCAGGAGGCTCAGTATGGAAGATGCTGAAGATCACAAGGAGACTGGCAAACTAAAGGATGAAATCAGGAGTCTGAAGACTATAAACTGGACCTTGAAAAAGGTCAGATCCCCACCCACCTCTATAGCAGGAGGCAAGGCAACAAGTTCTCAATATGATTCCAGTATCAGTGAGAGCATGGTACTAGGTTCAGATGAAGAAAATACTGGCTTTGAAGACTGGAAAATAGTAGGCAGAAGGGGACACACCAAGCTCATGAAACTCAGGAATGGACTGAGTCCTCTATAGTGTGAGGCAAGGCAACAAGTTCTCAACATGATTCTAGAATCAGTGAGAGAATGGTACTAGGTTCAGATGAAGAAAATACTGGCTTTGAAGACTGAAAATAGTAGGCAGAAAGGGGCACACCAAGCTCATGAAATTCAGTAATGGACTGAGTGTCTTAAAACAGATTCATTGCCCCCACATTGCTAGTAAATGAATCTGCCCCAACCCAGACACCATTGGAGAAGGGAGAAAATCTGAATGACCAAGCACAAATGAAAAAAGCCAAAAGCTCAGATGCAACAAGCAATGAAGGCTAAGAAAGATAACAAATTAAACATGAGCAGATTCTGTCTGGTGGATGTCAAAGAAACCCAATCCTTTCTGATTGGTGATCCTCGGGTTTGAGGAGAGGAATCTCACTTAGGAAAATTCTTCAGGGGTAGAAAGAAGGTCAGAACCTTTCTGGGTGCTAAGACTGGAAACTGCTAGATAAGTAGAGAAAATCTGAGTAAACTAAAAAGGAACTGCAATACTTGCCCAGGTTAGTGGCAAAAGCCTCTTCCTCAGGAACAACAAGGTTGGTGCTACAGAGAAGATTACAAGTGATGCCATGATACTAGCTGATGAGATATAGCTCACAACAGACTGAGGCACGATAACTGGCATTTTGCCAAGCATGTCTGCTGGTAATTATGCCATCAGTGAAGCAATAAACATACGAGTAAACTCCAGGCTAACTAACATGTGCACTAGGAGAAGGGTGAAATTTGTTGACCCATTTAACAAGATCAATGGGCAACAAAAATTTTACCTTCATGATAGTGTACATTTAAGAGAGGCTCACTCTGGCGACTTCCTCAGTTGGCTCTCTTCGGCTGGTTGAGGTCAAGTCATGATGTGGTGGCAAGTAGTCCAACAGAGATGCAGCAGACATCAACAGATTTCCCTCCAAAGTGAAAGAAACAGCTTCAGAAAGATACAATTCCTTTTTCAGAAAATACTGGAAGCTCTCCACCACAGTTAAAAGACTCCCCAAGAGAGAGAGAGAAGTGGTCCTCTGTCATGGGAGGACTATGCCTCACTGAAGAATTCTACCTTATGACAGCTGGCAGACTCTGAAACCCAGAGAAGCAATTGTGCTCCTCAAGCTGGGGAACCACATTTACTGAAATCTTTCTCTGATGGCAAGCAAGAAACTGGCACAAGAAAGAAAGAAGTATATCCATATACACCAGTGCCTCCAAGAAATAGGGACAGATAAGGGGTTCCAGGAAAAGACTGGAGCCCCTTCAGATAGTTTTCTTCAATGCTAGGTCAGTTAGAAAAAAATTGTGTGAACTCAGGCATTCACGGCTATAAAACATTTTGATGTTGTGGCTATTAAAGACATGAATTCATAGTGAGAGTAGAGATTTTGTTGAAGAGTTGAAATTTTTGGTTTCATAAAGACTATACTACACAAGAAGAGGGCAGGATTTTAATGTATGTCAGTGATACCTTAAATCCTGTCAACTGTAAAATTAGGTCAGACCACGAAATGTTTGGTGTGGACTTTCATCTGTCCAACAATATACATACAAGTTAGTTCTCGTAAACAGTCCTCCACATCAGCTCAATGACAAGGATGATGATAATATACAAAACTTTGAGTAGCTAGTTAGTGTTAAAACTTTTGTAATTTTTGGTGACTTCAACTGTCATGTAAACTGGGATGATAGAACAGCAGATGCTGAAGGTAGGCATCTTGCTAACTCTGCTGATGAAAATTTTTTGTCCCAGTGGGTAAACAAACCAACTAGAGACAATAGCATTCTGGATTCTGTGTCCGATACAAAAGATGAAAGTGCTACCAGCTTGTCTGCTGGTGAATCACTGGAAGGTAGTGACCACAACCTAATCAGGTTCTCTCTAAGTATCTGTTGTAAAAGATCATCTGGACCTTGTAAAAGAAAACTAGACTCTGAAGGTTTTAGAGAGAGTTTTATTAGTGTTGAACTAGAGGTCAGTAATGTAAATGCAATGTATAAATCATTTAGAGAGCAATTTTCAGAACAACAGGCTGCATTTATATCCCCTAAGTCCACAAAGCCAAGATCAGCCCAACCAAATGGTTTAATAATGAAATAGCCACTCCAACAAGAAAGAGAAAGGCATCATATAAGAGGGCCATAAGCAGCCAGGACCAGAATGATTTGGACTCTTTCAAGACTGTATGTAGGAGAGTAAAATCTCTGATAAAGTTGGCTAAAAGATATTAAGAAATTGTGGTGACCCTAAAGAGTTCTTCAGCTACATAAACAGTAGGAAACCTTTCAAAAGTAGTACTGGACCATTTAAGGATCAATCAAGTGTAATAAAAAAATCAGACTTAGGAAAGTTATAAACAGACTTAAAAAGAGTTCAAGATAGAGCGACAAAACCTATTCCATCCATCAGGATACTGAATGGCTCTGTGGCTGTTTTCATAAGAAACTCGTAGACTATGAGGTCAGATAGCTGAAGTGCTGAATGAGTCTGACAATCCTGCTCATAGACTATGAGGTCAGCTCATTGAAATGTTTAAAACGCTGAATGAGTTTAACAATCCTGACCACAGAAAGCTGTTTAGTCTCAACACGAACTCACCATTTAACCATAATTGGAAGCTGGAGCTGAAAGATTTAACACCGGCATATGTGAAAACTTTTCAACATACAAGATCTGCCCCACCTGGAACAGACTCCCCTTGGATGTCGTTAATAGCATTACAGTTTAGATTTAAGAGAAACCTCAATAGGATCTTACTCAAATTAGAATCACTGCAAACTGGATATGCAGTCAAATATAAAGTACCTCCTCAGTATGGACCAAAAGGTCTTTGAGATAATAGAATTTCCTTGAAATTCCTTGCAACTCTCTCTCTCTCTCATACACACATGCAATAACTGCCATCTATATTCCACCCACTCACACCACCACAGGAACATAAAGGTAGCCAAAAGACCTCCTCAGTGGACATCAATCTGGGCCAAACTCAGAATGTCAACTACCACAGACCCTAGTTATGCTTTTTTATTTTTTTATTTTTATTATTTTTTTTTTACTCTAGGTACAGGCTTCACAGCCTGTTCCCAAGTACCAGTAGTCCTCCTACGTCCATGCACCTCCACATGTCACCACTTCGGCACTAACACCCACCGTCCATATTGAATACATACTAGGGCTGTCTCATATAGGATTGTTGCACTGGTATTAGCGGGGGTACTTTTATGACATGTCGGCGGGCCTTCTGGCAGATCAGTAAAGTCTGCTTTTATGACATTCAAATCCTTAAACTGTTCCCTGCCCCCACGGGGATTTGAACCTGGGTCCATTAGGACTGCAGGCCACCTCTCTACAGATTCAGCCATTTTGAACAGAACATATTTTTTCAATGTACTATCATCCTCTACCCCAACATGTTTTATGTGGTGACCAAAACATTTTGTATGGCAAAATAGCTGACTGATATTCAGTTCTTTCCTACTGATATTCAATATACGGTACCTGCCTCTGACGGATCAGAGGAGTGAGTAAGGGCTTTGAGGCTTAGCTTCAGCCCCCAAGGTATTGGAGGTGAGCTAAAATTCAACTTATTGGTAAGCTGAAATTTTACTTACTGGCCACTTATGACCATTATATTCTTGTTTATTCACTGTTTCTTATGTCTAAAGATAATCAGTGTGCTTTTATGCATATACGATACATTTTTCATAAGATCCAAATGTAATAACTGGACTGAAACTTAACAAATTAATCACTGTTCTGGCCGAGATTCAATCTCAGATCCCCACATTTGACAAGCGTGCATGTTACCAGTGAGCCAAACACTCTGCCTCAAGGCAATGCGGGCCTTTATACACCCCATTACATCACTCTTTTTCTCCCCCCTGGTGATTACTTTGGTCAGTTTTGAACATACGTGGTAGCTTAGCACACTGGAGGCCACCACTGGGGGCGCTGCGGACCACACCGGAGAGCTTATCCTCGAGATGTAAGGCCTAAGTTGCTGTCAACAACAACATCATTGCCCTCTGAGCCTCGCCTCACATCCCACCGCTGCCACCAATGTAATAACTGGACTGAAACTTAACAAATTAATCACTGTTCTGGCTGAGATTCGATTTCAGGCCCCCGCGCTTGATACACACACACGTTACCACTCAGCCAAAGAGAGGATACCCCTTTTGCCTCTAGGCAATGCGTTTTTTTTTTTTTTTATACACCCCTTACACAAAGGGGGGATTTTGGAAAAATGGGGGCACCCATCATCTACTCACTCTTGGGATACCTTATGATCTCTATATTGAGTGACAAGCCAAATGGTGTCCTGTACCCAAGAAACCATTTACTATGCTGGGTGGTAACCATATAACTGGGGTTTCTGGCAGGGTTAAGTGTCCCCCAGATTCCTCCATCTAAAACTGCTTAATCATGGCAACTGTTTCGCCTTGGAGGGCCCAATACTTACCCAGGGTCCCAAACAAATGGGCAGATACACATGGATGTGCGGAATGTGAGAGGTGGGAATGAGGACAGCAAGACGGTGGAAGTGGTGAATGTATTCAAGAGTGTGAGATATGTCATTATGACACTGTGTCAAACAAAGATGAAAGGGTGTGAAGCGGAGGAGTGGGAGGGTGTGAAATGTGTAAGATCGGACATGAATTGGTGAGGAAGTTGCATGGAAGGAGTTGCTCTTTTCATGAATGAGGTGTACCAGAGTGTAATGACAGATTACAAATGTGTCAGCTTGAGATGTATGTATGTCAAGTTCAAGTCTGAGAAGGTGAAAGTGGCTGTGATTGTAGTGTATGCACTGTGCGATGACAGGAGTGAGAGAGAGAGAAAGACAGGTTTTGGGATGAGCTGGATGAAGCAGTGGAAGAAATGCCCAGGAGCTATAAAGTGATCATAATGGGCAATATGAATGGAAGAGTAGGCACTGGTCCTAAGGATGACATAATGGGTTGTAATGGAGCACAAGGGGAAGAAGACAATGGGAAGCGACTGAAGGATACGTGCCAGGAAAAGAGGTTGTGCATATGTAACTCGTATTTCAAACACAAAGATGCACATAAATATACATGATATAGAGGGAACAAGGATTGTGCTGAAAGGAGCCTGACTGATTATGTGCTTGCAGAAAGATCGATGCTGGGAATGGTTGCTGATATGAGGGCTGTGAGAGGACAATGTGGTGGTCTGTCAGATCATATGATAGTGGTATGCAAGATCAAGCTGAGGGGAGTGAGGTTGACAAGGTGAGAGAGGAACAGTCAGGGAGAAAGACTGAAAGCTGAGAAGCTGAGGATCAAGTAGATGAATACAGGACCAAAGTAGGGGAGGAATTCATATCAGTGAAATGGAATGAAATGGATCTGGACAGCCTGTGGAATGCTTACAGGGAATGCATAGTTAGGAATGCTAAAGTGATGTGTGGTGTGCCAAAAGTAACAACAAAGAAGAAAGGTATGGTAAGGTGGGATGAAAAGGTTAAGAGAGCAGTGGAGGAAATGAGGAAGAAGTGGCTAGAGTGGTTACGAGGAAGAAGTGGCTAGAGTGGTTACAGGACAGGGTTCAATTGAAATAATAAATGAATATACTGAGAGAAGAAAAATTAATGCAAATTACGCTGAAAATACGAAGTTATTCTGGAAAGAGGTGCAGAAATGTAGATGTGACAGCGGAATGAAATGTTAAAGTGTGAAGGATGTAAGTGGTAGATTATTAACCCCTGGGGATGAAGTAAGGATCTGACAGAAAGAATATTTTGAAAGCCTGATGAATGGGAATAGAGAGGGCAGTGTGACTGTAAACATGATTGGTTTTGGGGGTGTGCAGAAAAGGAATGCAGTGCCAGGAAACGTGACACTCACAGGGGTGAAGAATACTGTGAAGCGGCAGAAAAATCTGAAAGCAGCTGGGGTTGATGAGGTGCATGCAGAGATGATTAAGTGTTGTGGAAAGAGTGGAATGAACTGCTTGTTGGAGATATGTAAGAAGGCATGAATGAGTGAAACTATGCCAGCAGAGTGGAAAAAGGCTGTGATTGTACCCCAGTACAAAAATAAAGGTGAGTCAAGTGAGTGAAAGAATTACTGTGGCATAAGTTTATTGAGTGTGGTGGGGAAGGTATATGGAAGAATTATTGCAGTGAAAGTAAGAGAGATATCAGAAGTCCTAGCGAGTGATGAACAGGGTGGCTTTAGGAGTGGCAGAGGATGAGTGGATCAAAGATAGATAGTGGAGAAGGCTTGTGAGAAGAATTATAAGGTATTCATGGCATTCATGGATCTGGAAAAAGCATACGACAAAGTAGATAGAGAAGGATTGTAGAAGGTTTTGTGCTTGCACGGTGCAGATGTTAAGCTGCTGGGTGCCGTCAGGAGTTTTTATGACTGTGGTGAAGCATGTGTAATGGTAAATGGGCATCTAAGTGACTGGTTCATGATCTGAGTGGGTGTGCGACAAGGTTGTATGATGTCCCCATGGTTGTTCAATACCTATATATGAATAGGGTGATAAGAAAAGTAAAAACACAAGTACTGTAATGGAGAGAGGGATGGTGTTGGTAATGAATGGTGATGGATGGAATATCTCAAATTTGTTGTATGCTGATGATGTAGTACTACTTGCAAATACCAGACTAGAACTTGGTAGACTAGTGCAGAGTTTTGCTGATGTCTGTGAGCACTGTGCCTCGAAAGTAAATGTAGAAAAGAGTAAAGTGATGGTTATCGAGAGAGAAGATTATTCCCGATGTGATGTTACAGTGAATGGAGACTGGAATTGGTGAGAGAGTTCAAATACCTGGGTACAGTAATAGAAAAGAGGGGAAAATGTGCAAAAGGAGTGGAAAGCAGAGTGCCACAAGGAAGGAAAGTAGTTGGTGCAATGAAGGCCTTGATAAGAAACAAAGGCTTGGATGTGAGACTATGGTGAGGCATGAAAATGAAAAGTCAAGAGTGACAGCAGTGGAGATGGGACTGTTGAGGAATGTATGTGGAGCACAGAGAGTGAATAGGATACAAAATAATGCAATTCATGAAAGATGTGGAGTGAGGAAGCCTGTAGACACAAGAATCGAAGAGAATGTACTGAGGTGGTATGGTCATGTGGAGAGAATGGATAACAATAGAGCGGTGAAAAAGGTATATCTGAGTGAATCTGAAGGAGGGAGGAGGCGAGGCAGGCCAAGGAGAAGGTGGAGGGATATGGTGGATAAGCATGTAGTAACCATATAACCAACCCATAAGTGTTCCCTACATGTCAACAAGTGGGTTGGCAGAGGGTTAGTGCCTTTTCCCCATAAAACAACTAATTCAAAGACAAATGGCCACCCCTTATGGGATTATGGCATCTGGCTATAGGTAGGTAGGTAGTATGTGAGGATGAGAGGTATGGAAGTTGGTGAGGCTAGGGTACTGACAAGAGATCGAGCTGGCTGGATGAATGTTGTGAGAAGAAGTGCACGATCAGGGATTTGGCACCCTTTTTTAACGTGACAGTATCCAAATTGACTCTATCGGATAGGTTTATGTGAAGCTACAGAATGTGGTGAATGTCTTTGGCGTATCAGACAGAGCCATGATTCCGGGGGCTTGAAGGATGAGTGAATGGAAGCGTAGCCCATTACACTGGGCAGACTTGGGCTGTCTGGACGTTGCTACTCCTCACTCTGCCCTAGGGTGGGAAAGGAGGTCTGGATGATGATGATGACAATTTTCTTTAAAAATCTGGGCAAAAACCAGTGGTACAGTACTTATGGAATGATTTTGGGAGGTTTAATTTCACAGTAAGATGGTAATTTCTCATGATACACCAGCGTTTCCCAACCTGGGGGGTGCGCCCCCCTAAGGGGGGCGTTTAAGCTTACAAGGGGAGGCGTGGGGTAATTAAAGTTCAACATAGGGCTAATCCATTCAGATGCATACAGGGTATTCCCAAAGATATGTGTGAATAAGAAACTTTGATAGGAAAACATCACAACTGTCATTTCCAGCTACCACAAGTTCTGTTGCCATCTAGTGTCTTAAGCATCCATAGGGAGAAGATAAAAGCAACGTTGTTTAGGCATCAGAGGGGTGGGGGGGCATCATGAATACAGTCCTGACCAAAAGGGGGTGCAGTGCTAAAAAGGACCAAAAGGGGGTGCAGTGCTGTGATCAAAAGGGGCTGCAGTGCTAAAAAGGTTGGGAACCCCTGTGATACACTGATCTTTCAAAACGAGGGTCTACTGTACAGTCACGACTCACTACATGATGGGGTTACGTCAAGTGAAAACCTATCATATAATTAGTTATTGTATAATGAGACTGATATAACACGAGATCAATGAGGATAGGAAAGAGGCCTTTGACCATGAAACCTAAAATCTAAATAAAAGCTTACCCATTAAAGCTGGATTGCAAACACAAAAAGTTATCACTTCAATTAAAACTGCACACTGCATTATTTGTTATTCACTTGCACAGTTATCTGGCAACAGCAATGGTGTTTCAGTGACTTTTCAGGCTCAAAATGCAATGAAAAACAGATGATCACAGCAAATGTAAACACTTGGCTCCATCAGCTGACTGGGATGCACCATTAACAGCAGACAGGGAGGCTGTGTATGAACAGTAGACAAGATTTCCAAGGCACAAATTTCAGTTTTTCACACACAAAAATTGATCACTTCACTTAATATCCCACACTGCACTATTTGTTAAGCACTTGCACTGTTATCTGGCAATAGCAATGGTGTTTCATGCAGAAAATGAATGTAAGGCTAAATGTTCTCAACTCTCCAACTCGAATTCTTCTCGCTCCTTCTGGCACCTTGCCAAAAACCTTTCTAACAACTTTACCTCATCATCCTTCCCTCCTCTTTTCTACTCTGTAGCTATTTCTTCTACTGATAAAACAGATCCCTTCGCTCAGACTTTCTCCTCCGATTCCACCTTAGATGATTCCGGTGCTGTTCCTCCATCACTTCCCCCCTCTGACTTCCTCATGATTGACATTAAAATTTGTAATCTAATGTATTTTCTGCCATCACTGGCCTCAATACTAACAAGGCATATGGGCCTGATGGAGTCCCTCCTGTTGTCCTCAAAAACTGTGCTTCTGTGCTTACACCCTGCCTAGGTAAACTCTTTCGCCTTTGTCTGTCAACTTGTACCTTTCCTTCTTGCTGGAAGTTTGCTCTCATTCAGCCAGTCCCAAAGAAGGGTGACCATTCCCAACCCTCTAACTATCATCCAAATGCTTTAATATCCTGTGTCTCAAAAGTTTTCGAGCCAATTCTTAACAGAAAAATCGTAAAGCATCTTTCCTATTACAACTTTCTTTCTGATCGTCAGTATGGGTTCCGTCAGGGACGCTCCACTGGCGATCTTCTCACCTACCTTTCAGACTCCTGGTCATCCTCCTTTCGGGACTTTGGTGAAAGCTTTACCATTGCACTTGACATCTCAAGGCTTTTGATCGAGTCTAGCATAAATCTTTAATTTCCAAACTGCCCTCCTATGGTTTCTATCCTTCTATCTGTGCCTTCATCTCTAGCTTCCTTTCTGGTCGTTCTACAGCCGCTGATGTAGACGGCCATCGTTCTTCTCCTAGACCTATCAACAGTGGTGTTCCTCAGGGCTCTGTCCTATCACCAACTCTCTTCCTTTTATTCATCAATGACCTTCTAAGCTGTACATCTAACCCCATCCTCTCATATGCTTATGATTCCACCCTTCACCTTTCCATTCGGTTTCCGCAATGTCCATCTCAGCAGTTACTTCAACAAAAAAGGGATGAGGCTAATGCACACCTAATGTGTGACTTGGCTCGAATCTTTGACTGGGGTGAAAATAATCTTGTTATTTTTAATGCATCAAAGACTCAGTTCTTACTGTTATCAACCCGACAAAATCTTCCTCAGGATTACCCACTAATATTTAATAATGTCCAGCTCAGTCTTGCATCATCCTTGAACATGCTAGGGGTTTCATTCTCTCGGGATTTATCTTGGAAAGAACATATTACATCTCTTGTGAAACCTGCTTCCAAGAGATTAGGTGTGCTAAGCTGTCTCCGAACTTTCTTTACCCCTGCACAGTTGTTGACCTTGTACACGGGTTTTATTTGCCCCAGTATGGAGTACAACTCTCATGTGTGGGGAGGCTCCCCACATGCAGCTCTTCTCAATAAGGTGGAATCAAAGGCTTTTCATTTCATTAACTCTCCTCCTCTTACTGATTCCCTTCAACCTTTATCCCTTCGCCGCACTGTTGCATCTTTATCTCTCTTCTATCGCTTCTTCAACGGTCACTGTTCCTCTGAACTGTCTGCTTGCATCCTTCCACCTCTATGATGGGCATGTAGTACCCATCTAGCAACAAACTCTCATCTCTTTTCTGTCCAACTCTCTAATGCAAGAGTTAACCGTTACTCCCAGTCCTTCATTTATGCAACAGGTCAACTCTGGAACTGTCTTCCTCTGTTTGTATTCACTACTTCCTATGATCTCCAGTCTTTCAAACGCAGTGTGTCCAGGCATCTCAAAATGAATGGATCTTGAATTTGGCTCTCTTTTGTATTTTTTTTTGCTTTTTCTTGGAAGGAACAGTATGCGGGCCCATGCACTCTGGTTCCTTCTTCCTTGCATTAAAGAAAAAAAAAAATGTAAACACTGGGAGGGCAACTTGGCTCAATCAGCAGACTTAGAGGCATCATTCTAGCAAATCTGCGATCGTTTCGCCAGCATTATTCCAAAAATGGGTCTAATTTTTTGTTCAATGTTATAGTGATTTATCGAGTAGTGAACAATTACATAATGAGACCATACTGTACAGGATCTCCAATGGTTGCATGTAAAAGTTTAATTTAAAATGTCTGTTAAGGTTTTAAGTTTTGTTACATCCATCCATCCATAAGCTCAATGTCAATTGTGTAGTTAACAATTCTAAAGAATGAATGAATACAGCTGGAAAGGGTAAAAGGGGTAAATATATGTATGTCTGAAGACTGTAATGTATCCTCCTCCATTATCACCACCATCATCATTATCAACAACTTCACTCAAAATTGACATCATCATCATCACCATTATCATCGCCACCAACACTGCGGTGGTAGTGGCAACAGTGGTAATGGCTGGCAATGGATGTATGGTCAAATTCTCCAGACACTCTGTTGGTTGCTCTACATCTGCTTTTCTCTTTTCAAATTTCTGAATTCTACCCATCCCATTCAGCAGTGGGTATGTGTATACTATGACATCAGATGTAATTAATAAAAAGTAACTACAGATGTAATTAATAAAAAGTAACTGCTCCAATGGAAGGGGTACCACTTGTTAACTCAGATGCTTCCCTGCAGTGCAATGATGCCTTTCTAACAAACACTGCAATAAATTTCCAACACACCTTACTTAGGCATTCCTACTGTTGAGCTTAGACATATATGAAGAAGACTGCCAAATTTTTCATTAATATATATTCAGTACAATGTTATTTCTTTTCACTAGTTCATTAATTAAGGCTCGAACATACTTGCATGTGTCAGCCTTGATCACCTAATCATTGCTTTCCAAGATGCTTGATCTCTAGCAGCATCTCCATTCAGTCCCTTATCTCTTAAGTCACATTCTATGACCTTGTCCCAAATCTTTTTTGGTCTGCCTCTCACAGGTCTACCCTCAATGCTATGCTCATATCTCTCACCCTCCACATCCAGTTGCCACCCTTCATCCTCTCCACATGTTCAAACCATCTCAATACACCCCTTCTCATTAAAACTAATATATTCAAGTTCCACCCTCCCTCTCAACTGTTCATTCATAATCCAAACTCCCCCCACAGGCCTGTCATTTATGTATGCACTAGCCATCCATCTAATCATTCTTATCTCTGTATGTCTGAGCCTATAAATATTATACTTACACCTTTATTAGCATATCCAGTGGATTATATTAAATAATACTGTAAATCAATGGCCATACATTTTTTTTAAAAACATTATACTGTACTGTATTCACAATTTGTTTCCCACAAAACTAAAAGACTTGGTTCGACTTACCATTCTTCTCTATAATGTCTTCTATTGGCTTCCCAGCAATAACCTTGAGCTGAAGAGGGGCCACGAAGGATGCCAGGGACCACAGCCGTAAAGTGGAATCTCGTGAACAAGATGCTAGCAGGAATGGACGCACTGGATGGATGCTCAGCCCTGGATCACAATACATCATTAATGCTTCAGTATATAATACATCGAAATTCTATTTCTTTAACTTATTACCTAATAGTCATTTTACAAAGATAGTGAAGATAGATAACCGACAGTTTGGATTTTGCACAGGTAAATCCACAATAGATGCAATATTCATCATGAGACAGTTGCAGGAAAAGTCTCAACAGAGGAGGAAATACTTGTACCATATGTTTGTGGACTTGGAAAAAGCATTTGACAGAGTACCAAGAAGAGTTATAGAGTGGGCCTTGAGAAGACAGAATGTGCCTAAGAGACTCATTGCAGCTGTCATGTCTCTCTATATTGATACAAGATCAAAAGTCAAGACAATAGCAGGAACATCAGGAAATTTTGGAATAGGAGTTGGGGTACATCAAGGGTCAGCACTCAGTCCACTGCTGTTTAACATAGTAATGGAGGAGGCAACACGGGAATGTAGGGGGGAAGGCCCATGGGAATTGCTGTATGCTGATGACCTAGTGCTAACAGCGGAGACTAAGGAAGAAGTAGTGGAAATGCTTAATAGATGAAGAAATGGAATGGAGAGGAGGGGAATGAAAATAAATATGGATAAGACAAAGGTAATGGTGACAGGCAAGAAACCAGCAGAAAGAATTCAGTCAGGAAAATGGCCATGTGGATGCTGTGGCAGAGGAGTAGGAGTGAACTCAGTGTTGTGCACGGAGTGTAATAAGTGGTGCCATAGAAGGTGTTCAGGTCTGCAGAATTTGAGAGGAGTGCAAAATTTCCGCTGCCCAGCCTGCATAAGAAGAGAAGCGGAGAGAGATGAAGCAGAGGATGCGCTAGAGGTGAATGGGGGCACACTACAGGAAGTGCAGCAGTTCTGCTATCTAGGAGATATATTGGACTGCAAAGTAGGGGTGGAGAGATCAGTCAGAACAAGAGTGGCATCAGCATGGTTAAAGTGGAAGGAAATAGCTAGCCTACTGGTCGTCAAACACATACCACTGAGACACAGAAGTAAAATATATGAGGCCTGCATTAGACCAGTATTGATATATGGTGCTGAAACATGGGCTTTGACAGATAGACTGATGAACGTT
>JAGKTI010004499.1:38541-50220 GCA_018397915.1 Birgus latro
TCCCCAGTCTGGCAGATCTGTCATACAGTGAGAGGCTAGAAAGGGTGGATTTGCCATCCCTAGAGGAAAGGAGAGAAAGGGGTGACATAATTGCAGTGTTCAGGACCATGATGGGAGTAGATAAAACTGATAGAGAATATCTGTTTTTATGGGATAAGAGAGCAACAAGAGGATATGGACTGAAACTGAAGAAGCCACGCTGCTTGAGGGACATCAAGAAATATAGTTTTCTGTATAGATGCACAAACCTGTGGAATAGACTGGACAAAGAGATCTTCCAGTCTAAAAACTTAAACCAGTTTAAAGCAAAATTTGACTTACTGAGAAAAAGAGACGGGACCCCACGAGCGTAGCTCATTTCCTGTATATCACAATTAGGTAAATACACACACACACACACACAAACACACACACACACACAGGTCACCCTCAATTTACATTTCTTGAAATGTTCGTTAGCTTTAATGATCTAAATATTTTAACACTTCATAACTGCTGATAAACGCTTTCACTTATATGATCCAAAATGTTGCCAAAAGTTCCTGAAACACTCAAAATGCATCCCACTCAACTGTGAGTGCAAGTCAACAGTCATCTCTTTCCGTAAGATGGCTGCCTCATGTGCCGAATGAAGGGTATGATGTCAAGTGCAACCAATGCCCGCACAATCCAGCTAACTCTTCCACCATAATCTCACTTGCCCTCACATCTTTGTGCTCAGAATCAGACTGTCCAGTATTCCAAAATGATTCATAACATCATTCAACTCTCATTAAGGTCTCCCATCACAAACAGTTTTAGAACACCATTGCTCTAACTAGTTGATCCCAAAATCTGCCCTCCTCTTTCATGCCTCTACCATTACGTGACACATATGAAAAAACCACCTCGATTTTCACCTTACCACCCTTAAACATGACATCTGCACCTTTAATTGAAACATTTATAAACCTTCATTTCTCTCTGTGTGCCTATGCATACTCACACTTGACTTACATATTTCATATATTTTCCCATTCATCCATTTCACTCCCTTTCATTCACACAGCACTATCACCATTAGCACCTTGACCTTTTTTCACAACTAAGGCAGAGGAATCGTGTGGTGGTTATTATTGTGACCCCTGAATCATCTGAACTAAGGCTGCAACTGACCTCCTGCGGTCAAACATCCTAGTTTGAGGGACATGAAGAAAGCTGAGGTCCATTTGTAGAACTGGGCAAGAACAATACTTTGTTCCACTGATGGTACCATGAGAAGGCTTCCCTCTCCAGGACTGAATGGTGAGGTAGGATTCAGAAACACAGAGATAAAGATAAACGTGCAACCTATCAAAAGAATGCCCAGTGAAACGGGCTACAGCCATTAACACATAATCATTCAACATCTTGGTTTCCTGGCTACACCTCATATGCATGAGAATCTGCCCCCTCCCCTTTAGATGCATCCCACATGCACCTACAAGATGACTATAGCCATTTACCTGCAAACAACAGACAATAAGGCCATGGTCAAATGCATCTTCCCTCTCATAAATGGCACTATCCAACATTCTCCTAATTTCCCCATATTTTTCTATTGCTTCCATCACTTCTAAAGGCTTTCTTCTTCCTTTTAATAATTTCTTAGCTTAGTAGTCTCCTACACCCCTCCAACCTTCCTTTCAGATCTATTTACAATTGGTAACATCATTTCATAAGGTGGTGGTGGTGGATGAGAACACCTTCATGTGATGGCACTGATACAACCCTGCTTGGCTGTAAGCACATCCCTTAACTCCCTCCCTATCCACTGACAGGAGGATGATGGACTGCAGGACAAAGGCAGCTCCAGCCTGCAGTTCACTGGGTTCATGTCCAGAAGAACCTGGGGAAACAACAATAAAAACAACTGCTATAATGTTAGCTAAGCACAGGCATCTTACCATAAACATCTGCACCATGATCCAACACAACATCAAGGCAGACAGCACGGCGAGCATCCCAGACTCTCATGGTGCGGTCCCAGGATCCAGAAATAAGGAGAAATGGCAACTCTGGGCACCAAGCCAGCCCACGAACATTATCCGAGTGACCCACAAGTACTGCCAAGCACTGCGCCCGGGAGTATGACCAGATACGAACTGAAGAATCATCACTCCCACTGCACAAAATATCTTCATACACTGGATTCCACTTGACTCGAAACACTTTCTTCATGTGTGCTGGCAACAGATGTAAAGATGAGGTGAGAAAAAATACAGTATTAGCCCTTTATTCAACTTCTGTCATGTGTCTGGCTAACCACAAAGAAAAAAAATGAAGTAAAATCAACTACCCCAGAAAAGACTGATAAAATCATAGCATGGCAAAACAATGAAAAAACAGAGCCAAAGATCATAATGTGACATTCCAAGAGGATCCTGGGACTGAGTGTGAGTGAGAATGGTGGTACCAAGCTACAGAACATGATGAAAATTTTTTTTAACCTCATACATGCACTCACTACCATGCTGACTCTCTTTATGTTTGCAACCTGCAAAAATGCACAGAAATACTTTCCACAACATGAATTTCTTGAAAAGTTGTATGTTACTCAATGTGTTTTATTATCATCATCATCATCATCATTCTGATCCTTTTTCCCACCTAATTATGGGATGAGATAAGATCCAGAAAAAAAAGAAGGGGTTGGGGGGGACGACTACCAACAGTAAGCCTCATGAGGCGGACTACACAACTGTTCACACACATCATGCAGATGGTCTGAATTCTGACTCCTCTTCCCAGACCTAACTAACTGCACATTCTTATTTATTTATTTTTTAAAATTTGCTTCACATACACCAGTCAGACAGAATAATACTAAAAAAAAAGAAAAAGAAAAAAGAAAAAAAAACCCTGTGTCAAACTCCTGTCATGTCTATACATATTTTATCCAACCAACCAATTCCATCCCCAACTTCCACACCTCATTTTCTCACACACCCATTTACCTTATCCATCTCCCATATTGGCCTCCAACCACCTTGAAACTAGCTCACACATACCAGTTTTACCACCCTATTTACATCTACTCTCTCCATATGCACATATAACATATGCCTACTCTCTTCTATCCTATAATCAGTAGACCTCCTTACTCTACATATTTCACAAATCACATCATTTCTTATCCAGTAAACTCCAAGCACTCAACATATACTGTATTCCACAAGCATCCCATTTCCACTGCTCTTTCTCAAGACATTTCACACTCACATCATACCAAAGTCACACACTTTTGTGGCCTTAAGACTAAGACCTCTGTTTTATATCACAACCCATCTTCCTTTCCTGAGCCACTCTACTTCTCACTTCCTTTGCACATTTACCTCTCATCTATTACTGCCGAGGTAATAAAACGTCCTCACCAATTCAAATCTTTTTCCAAGCACCAGAGAATTACACTAACAAAATCACACTGAGAGGTGATTATGGAATAATCAACTCAAATCTAAACTGGAATGACCAGATAAACAGCATTATAACTAAATCTAAAAGGTGCATTTAAGTATTATAAATGATACATCAATTCTGCTTCACAAAAGAGGCTTCAATTATATGTATGGTTCATTCAGTCTGTGTCTGAAGGCACTGTACCAGTATGTCACCCATGTTTAATCAAAGCCCAACAGCTAAAACTAGAAAGAATCAAAAATAATGTTTTAGAATGATTCTACAAAAACAGTGTGTTCATTATAAAAATGCTTTAGCCACTTTTAACTCACAGACACTGTATGATGGACATGGGTAGCTGACCCTTACATTTGGTAAAAGTCTCCTTTCATCAAAGGAACATAGCTATCTACTTCCTCAAAGAATTTACAGTGTACATGGCAGGAATATAAGGAGAGGTAAACACTTATTGCAAGCAGTAAGATGTACAATGTTATGCTACTGAAGCTCAACTACCCCTTACACTGTAAAGCAGCTTAAGTCTACATAATCAGCCATTTTCTTATGCACACTTTTTAAACATGTTTTGATGTGACTTTTAATAATTTTGCCTTTTTACTTATAACAATTAAATGCTTACCTCAAATTGTAAACTAGGACATTATGTTATACTACATAAATATTATATAACTTTCTTTGTCAATTAGCCTATTCTTTTTCTTCTTCATCTTATTCTTTTTATTATTATTATTGCTGGGAGGGGGAGGCCGAGGATGAGATGGAGGGATGGAGTGGAGAGGTATATGAGAGAGGGGGGTGTGAGTTGGGAGCGTGGTAGTGAAATGGCAGGGGACAGAGTGACATGGAGGCGATTTGTTTGTGGCCACCCCGTTCAGGATTGAGGTGTCTGGCAATAGATAGATAGATAGACTATGTATAAGCTATTCTGGCTGGGAAATGTAGACAGACATGGTGGTGTGAGTGTGCTGGGTGAGGAGAAATGGGTGGAATGTGTCATGAATGTAATGAGAGTATATGAAAGAGAAAGAATTATAGCAGTGAAAATATTGCTAGGTAAATACATTATTTCGTTATATTGGTGAATGGTCCATAGGTTGGCTTGGATGATGTGGAAAAAATTGATTCTGGGAAGATATGTGTGGTTGGTGGTATGGGGGATGATGAGATTGTAGTCTTGGGTGGGGATTTAAATGGTCATGAGGGTGCAACAACTCAAGGATATGAAGGAGTACATGGGGGATGTGCATATGGTATGAGGAATATGGAAGAAGAAAGGATACTCGAATGTGGGTAGCCACTGAACATTATTGTGCATAACTGATTAAATATTAGTGTGGGGATAACAGTTGCCAAACTGACTACTTCCTGGGCAGGAGGGCTGATAGAAGCTTGATGAAAGATGTTCAAGTCATAGGGAGTAAAGAGTGAGTCCAGCAACACAAATTACTGGTACGTGACATGGTCCTTATGGAGTGGGTGGTGAAGACGAGGACCTACGCACCCAGGAGGAAAATATGGAATTTGAAAAGTCAAGCAGTAAGAGATGCCTTCTACAGTGAGATAAGTAGAATGGTGGATCCTGACAGAGGTGCTGATGAACAGTACAGAGCTCTCAAGTACAAACTGATTCAGTGTGTGGATGGACAAGGGGGCCTCCAAGACATATGGCAACATGGTGATGGGATGAGGATGTAGAAGCCGCAGTTACGAAAAAAGATTACTCTTCTGGGAATGGAAAAGGGGTGGTAAATGATGGAAATACTTGGCTGGAAAGTGCAGGGCTAGAAAGGAGGTATACATGGCTGAATCTGAGTTTCAGAGACTTACTGGATAATCTAAACAGTGCTGAAAGGAAGAATATGGTATTTAAGGTGACAAAACAGAGGAAGTGTGAAAACAGGGATATCATACATGAGTGTGTAAAGAATGATGATGGAAAGGTAGTGGAGGACAGTGAAGACATTACAGATGCATGGAGAGGGCATTATAAACAGCTGCTGAATGAGGAGTTTGACTGGAACAGGGAAGGTTTGGGGTCAGCAGATCCAATGTTTGGCCCTTGGTCTTTGAATGATGCCAACTACTGTGAGCAGAGCAATATGCAGAATGCAGCTGGGGAAGGTGGCAGGTGTGTCTGGGTTGACTCCTGAAATGTTGAAGGCCTCAGGAGATATAGGAGGAGAATTTACTTACTGATTAATGGTAGGTGGGGGCGCTTACCATCCACTCACTCGATGTAATGCTGCTCTCAGGTGACTGCTCTTCCCTCTCTTCCATCCTTCTTTCCTTCCTTCCTCTTCAGTCTTTCTTTCCTTCATTCTTTCCTCTTCCTTCTGTCTACAGGTGCCTTTACACTGAGTGACAAGCCAAATAGTTTCCCGTGCACCAGGAAACCATTCACTATGCTGGGTGGTAACCAAATAATCAAATTATGGCATCTGGTGGTTTAGTGGGAAATGAAGGCATTCCAATTGGATTGAGCCTGGGCAGATTTATATCTAAGGGGTGGATGGGGTTTATTGCTAAAGTAATGCCACTCAGAGATGAGTGAGGCTGGTCACTCTCATCTTAAATGTCAGGAGCAACTTGCCTAGCCCTGGGCTCCTACGTTCCTCACGGGGCAACACTAGATTAGATGACGAATGAATGAATTTTATAAATTCGATTATATGTGAGTGCACCGTCCCAGATGACAGGCTGAAGAGTGTGACTGTACATGCGTATAAGGAGAATGGTGATACCCTGGAAAGAGGAAATTATACAGGAAATTTTTGTACCAGATAATGAAGGTAATGGATCGTCCTAGAAGTATGATAAAGGAAAGAGTGAATAATGATGAGATGCAGTATGGGTTTATTCCAGGCAATGGGACTGCTGATACCATATTTATTGTCCAACAGCTTCAGGAAAAATATATAGGATAATTTTCCCCCAGTATCCCTGTTTGTCATAAAAGGTGACTAAAAGGGTTGGTGGTGGGTTAGTGCCCCACCCTGTAAAACAAATAACTAAAAATACAAACAAGAAGCCTTGGAATGGGACTGACCAAAAGTTGATGACAAAGGACCGGACAAAGGACTGGTTACGGATTGCAACTTGGAATGTAAGGGGTATAAATGATGAGGTAAAAGAGAGAGAGATTGTACAGGTGCTTGAGGGTGCAAAAGTGGATATATGTGGACTACCTGAAACTAAATGGCAAGGTGAGATTGTGAGAGAATGAGAGTATGGATGTGGTATATGCACGGGAGTATGTGAGAATGAGAGGGCAAAAGAAGGAGTGTGTATTGCTGTGAGTAACAGATGGAAGGGGAATATAAGAGAGTATGGATCAGTTGGCGCAAGGATTGTGTGAGTAAGAGTGAAAGTTGGATTACAAATGTGGGCGACTGTGTGTGTGTATGCGCCAACACAAGATCGTGTAAGTAGAGTCAGAGAAGAGTTCTGGAAAAATGTGAAAGCATGTTTGGAAAAGTTTGAAGGAATGAGAGAGTGTTTCTGATTGGAGATATGAATGGAAAAGTAGGGAATGTGAAGGTGGACGGAATGGTTGGTGAGTGGGGCGTGCCTGCAGAGATGGATGAGAATGGCAGAGCTTCAGTGGACATTTGTGCCGGGAGGGGGCTGGTGATAGCTAATACCCTCTTCAGGCACAAAATGATCCATAGGTATTCATGGCGAGTGTTGAGAAGGGTGGATGGTGAACTGAATGAGAGGAAGACAGTGACTGATAACGTGTGTGTGGAAGAAAGGATGAGAAGATGTGTAATGGATGCAAGAGTATATAGAAGTTGGGGGAGTGGACTTTCTGACCATCACTTGGTGGTCGTCAGAATCAGGGTCCAAACAAAATGGAGGAAGAGAAGAAGGGAAGGACAGGAGAAAGTAGTTCTTACAAGGAGGGTAAAAAAGTTACAAGAGGATGGAATAAAGGTTGAATATATAAGGGAAGTGGAGGAGCGATTGGGTAAATAAAGATTGGAGCAGATGGGGGACATGAAAGGTGTGTGCAAGATATCCACAGAAGAAATCCGTGCAGCATGTGAGGCGTTGTGTGGGGTGAAGAGAAGACAAAAGGGGATTCAGGGAACAGCATGGACTGAAGAGGTAAGAAAGGCTGTGGCACAAAAGAAGAATGCATATAATGAGTGTATGAGGAACAGGGGCATCGAAGAAGTTGAGAGACAGAAAAGAGAGTTATATGCAGAGAGGAGGAGAGAGGTGAAAAGATTAGTAAGAGAAAATAAGAAGAGAGTGGATGAGGAATTTGGAAGGAATTTGAGTGTAAAGTGGAGGAAATGTAAGAAAATATTGTGGAAAGAGGTAATGAGAGTTAGACAGGGTGCCAAAGAAGTTACTTGGGGTGTGAAAGAAAAAATGGTAGATTACTAGTGGAGAAGGGAAAAAAAATGAACATATGGAGAGAACACTTTAATGAATTGTTGAACACAGAGAATGAAAACAATGCAAGTACAAGTGGCTGGCGAATGGCTGGGAGAAGGAGGGTTGTGAGAAGAAAGGAAGAAATCAGTAGGATGGAAGTGGTGGAAGCAATGAAGAAAGTTAAAATGGGAAAAGCCCCAAGAATTGATGGAGTGTGTGGTGAAATGCTGAAGCATGGGGGAAAGATAGTAGTAGGATGGATGTGGAAGGTGTGCAGATTGACCTGGGAGGAAGGTAGAGTCCCAGGGATTGGAAGGCAGGTATAATTATTCTCCTGTACAAAGGAAAAGGGGAAAAAGAAGTGTGTGGTAATCATAGAGGCATTTGCCTTCTTAGTGTAATAGGAAAAGTACATGGTAGGATACTTACTGACAGAGTTAGGGAAATAACAGAGGAATTAGTGGGAGAAGAGCAGGGAGGTTTTAGGAAGGGAAGAGGCTGTGTAGACCAGATATTCATTCTTAGATCTTTAGTGGAAAAGTTTCTAGAGAAGGGAAAGAAGTTGTATGCAACCTTCATGGATTTGGAGAAAGCATATGACAGGTGGTGGCGACCATCATCCACTCACTTGATGTAGTGCTGCCTACTTCTTCCTTAGCCTTTATCATTCTTTTTCTGTGCCTGCCCTCCTTTCTTCCTATTTCTCCTATATTTCCTGTCACTTCTTACTGCTTTTCTTTCCTTTACCGGTGGCATTACATTGAGTGACAAGCCAAGTGGTTTCTTGTAAGCCAAGAAACCATTTACAACGCTGGGTGGTAACCATATAACCAAACCATACGTGCTCCCTACGTGTCAACAAGTGGGTTGGTGGAGGGTTAGTGCCCCTCCCCGTAAAATAAATAACTCAAAGTCAAATGGCCACCCCTTACGGGATTATGGTGTCTGGCAATAGATAGATAGATAGATATGACAGGGTGGATAGACAAGGATTGTGGAAAATATTAAGAATATACAGAGTAGATGGGAAGTTGTTAAAGGCTGTGAAATGTATGTATGAGGGTGCTAAGGTCACAGTGCATGTGGATGGCAAACTGAGTGAATTTTTCCATTTGAAGGTTGGATTGAAACAAGGATGTGTCATGTCTCCATGGTTATTCAATCTGTATATGGATGGCGTTATAAAACAGATACAAGGTCAGGCAGTGGATGTTGGAGCGGCCCTAGTGAGAGAGGGCAGTGTTTGGAAACTCCCTGTACTGTTGTTTGCAGATGATACTGTGTTGTTAAGACGAAGGGGAGCTGCAAGGCTTGGTACATGAGTCTGGAAGAGTGTGTAAGAACGGAATCTAAATGTGAATGTAGGGAAAAGTAAAGTGATGGTCTTCGAGAGAGGTGAAGTCAGTGAATGTACAGTGAGATTGGATGAGGTGGATATGGAGAATGTGAGTGCATTTAAGTACTTGGGTAATGTGATGAGTAAGGATGGAAGTCTGGAGGGTGAAGTGCTTGAAAGGGTGCTGCAGGGAAGGAAGGCTGCTAGTTCCTTGAAGGCAATGATAAGAAACAGGGAAGTGAGCATGGAAGTGAAAATGTTGCTACATGACAGTATTGTGATACCAACTCTAACATATGGAAGTGATGCTTGGACCCTGTTGGAGGGACAGAAGTCAAGAGTGAGAGCAGTGGAAATGAGTTATTTGAGAGAAGCATGTGGAGTCACATGGAGAGAGACTAACAAATGAGGAAGCGAAGGAGCGTTGTGATGTGGATGAGATAGGAAGCGTTAGAAGGAACACGTTAAGGTGGTTTGGGCATGTGGAGAAAATGGAGAGTGAAAGACTGATGAGGAGAGTGTATGGGAGTGAGGTGGAGGGGAGGAGAGGGAGGTGGAGGCCGAGGATGAGATGGAGGGATGGAGTGGAGAGGTATATGAGAGAGTGGGGTGTGAGCTGGGAGCAAGGCAGTGAAATGGCGGGGGACAGAGCGCCGTGGAGGCGATTTGTTTGTGGCCACCCCGTGCAGGATTGAGGCATCTGGCAATAGATAGATAGATAGTTACTTGTCATGGTGCTTGAAGCACTCTTGTGTGACATCATAAATGAACTCCCATGGGAGATCCTGTATGCTCAAGGCCTGGTGTTGATTGCAGAGAATCAAAGAGAGGTGCAGGAATGATTAATGAAATGTAGAGATAGAATGGGGCACAAGCATTTGAAATTAAATGCAGATAAAACAAAAGTGATGATTTCTAGGACCAGTGGTGGTATTATCAAAGCAGAGGGAGTGTGGCCATGTGCAATTTGCCACAAGGATGTAGGAAGTAACTCCATCTTGTGCAGTGTTTGTGACATGTAGGTGCATAATAGATATAGTATTATTAGAGGCAGACTGTGATTAATGCTGATTTCATGTGTGTGGTGTGACAGATAGAACATTTAGAGACTGTCAGGTGTGAAACAAATGATCTTGCTGGAGAGTCTCTCGAGTCTGTGGAAAAGTTTTGCTATTTAGGGGAAATGTTATGTGCTGGAGGTGGGACTGGAGCAAGCTCTGTGGCTAACGTAAGGGGTGGTAGAGGAAGTTCAGAGAGCTGTTGCCTCTCCTAACAATGTGCTCCCTCTGTGCTAAGGAATCCTTGTGTGCAGCATGTGTTAGGAATGTAATACTGTATGATAGTGAGACATGGACAATAAAGGAAGAGGATACTTACAGGCTCAAATGTACAGAAATGACAATGTTTAGGTGGATGTGTTGTGCATCCATGAATTTGTGGCCTGGGTGGGCTAGGATTGCAAATGGAGAGTTGAGAAGAAGGATGGGACTGGAAATACAGTAAAAGTCCTCCAATCCGGCCATCAATAATCCGAAAATCCCAATACTTTCAATCTCAATTTCAAGGTGAAATTTCTCTACTTTTCAGGTCTTTTTTTTTATTTTTCTGGTCCGTATCTAAGGATTTATCTGGCTTGGAGTTGCCCTTGGCCTTGGATGTAAACGCCTGCAACTATTTATCTACAATTCCATGCATTTCTGGTGAGTAAAACAATAACCCATGTCATTTTAAGTGTTTAATGATCATGTACACTCCCAATCACTAATTTCTGCTAATGGGTGCCCCCTTCATACCACTATATAACCAGGATAGATGGAAGGGGGGGGAAGAAGTGAGCCCCACCTGCCTCTACCCCAGCTCCCAACCCTCCTCCATACCCCTACCCCACCCAACCCCCTACTCGTCATTCTTAACTGGCGGTTACTTCTCATGCTAACCTCATACTTTACACTCATGGTCACATTACTAATACACAAACCTAAAACACTAGTATATGTAAAAAGTATATAACTATGAACATGCTACAGCAAGAAATTAATGCATTTTAACGCTGACAGTAAAACAAAAATAATAACAGCCATCCCATGCCTCATGCGTTGGGTGCTTGCATGCACTTGCATTTACCTAATTGTGATATACAGGAAATGAGCTACGCTCGAGGGGTCCCGTCTCTTTTTCTCAGTAAGTCAAATTTTGCTTTAAACTCGTTTAAGTTTTTAGACTGGACGATCTCTTTGTCCAGTCTATTCCACAGGTGTGCATGTGTGTGTGTGTGTGTATTTGCAAAGCAGTGCACCCAACACATGAGGCCAGAGGTGGTCACTGTTAATGTTTGTTATACTGTTAACATCATAATGCATTAACTTCTCATTGAAGCATGCTGATAGTTATGTTATATACTTTTAACATATCCTAGTGTTCTATGTTTGTATCAGTACTGGGACCAAGAGCGTTAAGCATGAAATAAGCTTGAGATGTAACTGCCAGTTAAGAATGATGGGTGGGGAGGGTATGGGTATAGG